>JAKSZT010053883.1:31437820-31655000 GCA_026826555.1 Tolypeutes matacus
ACCCCCCCCCCCCCCCCGTTTTTGCTGTTATATATTTTAAATTTTTACCAGGAGGTCCCGGGGATCGAACCCAGGTTCTTCCATATGGGAGACTGACGCCCAACCACCCAAGCCACATCCGTCCCCCTGCTATATCTCTTAAGGTTGACCAGAGATACCTAGAGTTACAGTCTTTTCCCATACAGATGGTCAAATAACAAATCAGGCTTAGTTTATCCCCAGCATTCTAAAAACCAGACCTAGGGAGAAAAACTAGGTCTGGGGACACATGCATGGTTTCTAATATAGCAAATGTTTAGCCCACCCTGATTATCACAGAATCAGGACAGCGAGAATATTCGCATTACTCTACTTTTTTTAAAAGCAATTTTATTGAGATAGTTTTTAAAAAGTGGTCTGAGGACCAGTACAAACAGGATCACTTGAAGAATCGTAGGCCCCACCCCAGACTTATGAATCATAATCATTTTAGCAAGATCCCTAAGGGATTGATATGTTCATTAAAGTTTAAGAAATACTGCTGTGAGTCATGCTTGGCTGTTTCTTATTTGCAGCTGAACACATTCTAATGGACAGAGTTGGTACAGCAGACACCTTTGATGGCAGGTGTCACATCTCCTTGGCCCACCTTGATTTCAGGAACAGCTACTGTGGCAGGCAGAATTCTAAAGATCCCCTCCCTTCCCATCCTTTGGCTATTTAGTCAAACACTAATCAGGTACTGCTGTGAACTGCCTTTGAAGAGGTTACTAATCAGCTGACTTAAAATAGGGAGATTATCTTGGGTTCTCTGGGTGCACCCACTGTATCACATGACCCCTTTTCACAGTTTTTTTTAGGAGGTTCTAGGACTTGAACCCAGGACCTTGTACATGGGAAGCAGGTGCTCAACCACTTGAGTTACATCTGCTCCCCTCCATGAGCCTTTAAAAGCAGAAGAGGAAGGCAGAAGAGTTCATTACAGAGATGAGGCAGAAAAGGAGGTCAGAGACTCAAAGTGTGAGAAGGACTCAGCCTGATGTTGCCAGCTTTGAAGATGGAAGAAGGGGTCCATAAGTCAAGGAATGAGGGTGGCCTCTAGAATCTGAGAACAACCCCTGACTAGAGACCTCTGGAAATGGAGACCTTGGACCTACAGTTGAATGGAACTGAATTCTGCCAATAAGCTTGGAAATAGATTTGTCCCCAGAGCCTCTCAAAAAGAGTAGAGCCCTGCCAACACCTTGATTTTGGCCTCATGAGACTCTTAGAACCAGCTGAACCCTGTTGTGCCTGGACTTCTGATTTATAGAAATTGTGAAATAATAAATTTTGTATTGTTTTAAAGCTACCGAGTTTGAAGTGATTTGTTCCAACAGCAATAGAAAATGAAGACACCTGGGCTGGGCAATCTGTGCATGCTTAGACTTATCTCTCCTTGGCAGCATCCCACTTCCAACACACAATGTGTCTTTCTGTGTTTACACCTGCCTCAGCATCTTTTCTGATGTCTTGGGAGCCTGCTTGGTAAAAAGCAAACCAGAGTGCAAACCTCTAGGGACAACCAACGGGGAGAGGAGCCAGTAGATAAGTGCTCCAGATGCCCACCTTTTAGATGGATAATTCTGGGAGGCGTTTGTATGCTTCTTAGAAGTCCTGATGGAATCTGTGCCCCATTATCTGTAGCAGGAACCTCCACAATGTACCATGAGTTTGGCTTTTCTTTCTTCCTTGTCTCATTCTCTCTTGCTGTCTGGGAATACCTCTCAAATAACCTCCCTGCATCCAAACCTTTTTTCAAACTCTGCTTGGGTTGGGCAACTAGTAACGTCCACTCCATCAGCTCATCTTGAGTAGGAAAAAAAGGTCAATTTATTGGAAGCATATTTCAGTGTTTCACACTGAAACCAGGCCTCAAGGAAAACTGAAATCAGGGACTCCAAAACCTACAAATTTCTCCCTGTGCCTTTCTGTTCTCCTCTAAGGACTTCACCTTTAGAGAGAAGGACTGAATTTATTACCAGCATCAGAGAGAAAAATCCCAAAGAAGGATTGTAATTGACCAGTCTTGGGTCAGTGTCTATAACTGGTACCATGGTAGATGGCACGTTTTAGGTCAGAGGTGGTCAGGTGGCAGGGTCAAGTACTTGGAGCATGGGCAATGGGTGTACCATTGTGTTTCAGGGCATTTCCAGAAATAGTGGAATTATTGAGAGCCAGGAAAACCTTCCCATTAGCTTTCCAAAACCATCATCACCCACTCCCAATTATCCCAAACTGTCACCACCTATTCCCCCTCTTATTTCCTCTTTAATGACTCTCAGTTTCCTTCACAGGCTCTGCTTTCTCTGCCCAGCCATAAATGCTGGTGTTTCACTCTTTTTCTCTTTTCACTCTTACTCATTCCCAGAGTCATCTCATTCCATGGAGGACATTATGGTATTCTCTCCAATATTTATTTCACTCCAGAAACTTAACCTAATCCAGTCATAGTAATTCCATCCCCCTTGCCAGCAACTGATTTGTGATGGTCAGGTTTAAAGCAGATTAGATCAGTGAGATTCAAGGTGATGCTTGCTTAGGACTTCTGGGAAAGAGAAATCAGTCTCACCATTGCCTGTTGGATGGGAAAAGGAAGCATGCAGCTCCAATTGCCTCTGGCAGGCAAGAGATCTTGTGATGTAAGAAGAGCCAGCCTTAGGATGAAATCTTGGTGGGAACAGCAGAGCAGTGAGATGGAGATATCTCAGATTCCTGATCACATTGTAGAACAAGGGAATTTACCTAGCCTTCCCTACCATTGGAGTTCCTGCTTTACAAGATACAGTAAGATGGTCCCATATTGCTTAAGACAGTTTGAATCAGGTATCTGCTACATGGAGCTGAAAGCATTCCACTAATTCACACTTACTAACGTGAATTCTCTCAAACTCATATGTCTGGGCCCCAGACCTATCATCATTTCCCAACCTTGCTCTTCCTCTTTCTGGGTTCTGTACAATTCATTTATTTAAAAAGTAACAATCGGGTGCCTACTATTTTGTCAAGCTCTGTTTTAGGACCTTCAAATGGAGAAGATAATGAAACCAAGTGCTTGTCATCATGGACCAGTGAAGGAGTCAGTAAATAAACAAAACTATTTCCTGAATGAATGAAGTAATGAATAGCGTAGAGTAAGAACTCAACAAACGTTGAGTGAAAAACGTATCACTGTTTCTGGTTTAGCACACTGGGGTCGGGTAGGTACTCAACAAACAGCCCTGGGAGCTGAATGCCAGACTGCTCTGGTAACTCTTGGAGTCTAAAAAGGTGGATAAGACCTGGGGTCTGCTCCCTGAAGCTCAGAGTCCAGGAAATGGCAAACATGTATTGGGTCCTTATTTTGCCAGGCTCTATGGGAACCACCTCACTTAATCCTCAACCTAGGAAGTTGTCCAAGGAGACCCAACCTGGGATGGCGACGGCCCAAGACCAGGCAGTGCGGCCTGTGAAAAGAGCTGTAGAGGGGGATGGATGTGGCTCAACTGGTTGGGCGACCGTCTCCCATATGGAGGGACCCGGGTTCGATCCCTAGGACCTCCCGGTAAAAAAAAAAAAAAAGAGCTGTAGAGAGCCTGTCCCAGACTCCTTATTTAGGCCTGATCAATATGACCTTGGGCAAGTCATGGTCCCTCTTCCTTCGAGGCTCTAGCCAGTGTTTGTAGCGTCTGACTCCTCAGGGTTTTCCCGACTCCCTTTTCCCCAGACTTCAGAGGCTTCTTGGGATGTATGAGAGGGGATCCGAAGGATGGTGGACCTGGGGCAAATGAGGACGGTCAGGGAGATCAGTGAGGAGAGGGTCACTGAAGTCGGTCAAGAGGGATGGATAGGGAAGATCATTGGAGAGAGGGGAAAACCTTAGACACTCCCTTTCTTCCCCACCCTGCGCTCTGCCCCCACCCCCTTCAGCGCTGCTGTCCGGACATTCTCAAGTGCTCCGGACAAAGGCCATTCTCTTTGCCCCCATCAGGCGCCTCGACTTCGCTGCAACAATCTCTCGGCGAGCAACGCAGCTGGTCCTTTGGTACCGAAATTCGCAGTTCAGCCGGACTTGGTCTCTCTTCTGTCCTTTCCCCCCTCAGCTCGCGACCACTTGGTCTGCGCCGCCTCCATTCTGTGTGTGCCGGGCCCGCCCGCACTGCGGGGAGAGGCGGGGAGCCGCCCACGCCGCGCTCGGGGCTCGGCGCTGGCGTCTCCCTGGGACGCGCGCGGATTGCGCGGCGCGCGGGAGCCGGGCGGGCCGCCATGGCGCGGCGCTCCGGAAGGTAGCCGGGCCCACCGAGAGGAGCCGAGGGGTCGTCATGGCCCGGCGGCGGCGCCGCGCCTGCATCGCGCTTTTCCTGGTGCTGCTCTTCGCCTTTGGCACCCTCATGGGCCTACGCACGCTCAAGGCCCCTGACGGACTCCCAGCTCTGGGCCCGGGCCTGGAGTTGGCGCCTTTTGAGCGGCGCCCGGAGGGGGCCCCTGCACCCGCCGCCCGGGCTCCGGCCGCCCCCGCCGCGCCCCCACCGCCGCCGCCGCCGCCCCGCCCCGCGGGCCCGCGTAGCTCCGCAGGGCCGGACCCCGCGGAGGCCGAATCTGCCCCCGGGCACAGTCTGCGCGTCTACTCCGACCTACACGCCTTCTACTACTCGTGGTACGGGAGCCTGCGGCGCGAGGGCCACTACATTCACTGGGACCACGTCATGGTGCCGCACTGGGACCCCAAGATTTCGGCCAGCTATCCTCGCGGCCGCCACAGTCCCCCCGACGACTTGGGCTCCAGCTTCTACCCGGAGCTGGGGCCCTACAGCTCCCGGGACCCCGACGTGCTGAGGGAGCACATGACCCAGCTCCAGGAAGCCGCCATCGGTGCGTTTCTCGCCCCGGGAGGCCCTGTCCCCCAACCTCGCCTTTCTTCCCCACCACCCTAACTCCCGCCAGTCCTGTCAACGGGACACTCACCCTTGAGCTTGGTTCCTCACCCCTTCCTGTCCATTCTGATCCTGCACTGCCACTCGGCACCGCCCCCACCTTCTTGCATTCAGACTCCCCCGACCTGACCCTCTGGCCCCGCACAACTCCAGGCCCTTCCATGGGGCGGAGCTACTGGGAGGGCCAGGAGAAGGCATATGCACCAGAGCTGTCACAGGTACCGACAGCTAGGAGAGGGAGGCAGTCTTCATGCCTGCTGGGCTTGTAGGTTTGGCGAGGGCAAGTGAGACCTGGGTGTTCTGACTTCTCCGGAGTCTGAGGTTCAGAGGAGCAGCTGCTGGGCTGGCCTCATCTTTCACTCCAGGTACAGGGTGGAGCACTAGGAAGGGCTGCTCTGGAGGCAAGTTTGCCCACGTTGCATGATGGACCCTGCTGTTTGTAGTGGAGGGCTCAGGAGCTTTTTCTCAAGTACCCAGCTTAAAGAGAGTCGCTAGAAACCTCCTTTACTGGCTTGGGGGAGCCTCCTTGACTCACTTATTTCAGGTTTTGTCACTGAATTCTGCCGGACTTTATAGTATATTTAAATTTATCTGGAGATCGTTTGTGAGTTAAGGGGGGAAAAAAACCAAAGCATTGAATGCCAGAGGCAGAGTTGGGAGGTATAAAAGATAAGGCAAACTTGGGCCATCCCTCAGGAGCTTTCACTTTAGAGGGGTAATTGTTATTTCCCACGGAAAGCAGGGCTCTTCTCCCTGCGGCACCTCAGAGGTGCTTCTCTTCTCCAGAGGTAGTTCTGTGGCTTCCGGGTGGGTGTGGCATGGTCGAGCCGTTCCCCTTTGTTCTTCTTGCTAATGCGTTCGAGTGCCCGCCTCCTACCCTTTTCTTGGGCCCCTTCCTGGCCGGGGTACGGTTCCGTAGCAGCTGCTTTTCAGCACCGAGGGCGTGGACAGCTCCGCGCGCGCTGCCGTGGAATCTGATCTGCGGAAAGTGAACCTAGCCGGAGCCTCATTCACGATTTTTAGAAATCTTTGTTTTGTGGTTGAAGATGGTGTGTGAGAGGGAAAAAAAAACTGTTGAGGGGGGTATTGAATGCCTCTGGAGCAGCCTCTGTGTTGTGTCTCAGGCGTCCTGGTTCTGTCCTGGTACCCACCTGGCATGGCCGATGATAATGGAGAACCCTCAGATGACCTGGTGCCTGCCATTCTGGACACCGCCCATCAGTACAACATCCAGGTGAGTCTCTAAGAGGTGGTCAAGTGCTCTCTGGCCCATCCTGGAGATGTCCCCTCCGCTGTCCTCAAGAGTTCTTGGCAGTAGATCAGGAATGGCCAATATGTAGCGATTGTGGTAATGGGGGAGGGGCCTAATAAATAGTACCTATATCACTCTTATTTTCTTGAGCTCTGAAAAGATATTGAAAATAAACCTAAATATAGGCCAAATGGAAGACTAAAAATATCACTTTTATTAGCTAAGATGGAAGGTAGGTTGGAGGAGATTGGTGCCAAGAGCCAAATGGGACTCTAAACTGAACTCCAGACTGAAATCAGACTCGCCTCTGTGGTGGGAGGCAGTGCTGGACCTCAAGGAGTAGAGCACAACACGTGCTCTTGGCAGCCAGGCTTACTTTAAAGAGGTAGAAAAGAGCTGAGTTAAGCATGTCCAGCTATTTTCCCCAAATGTACCAAATAGGCCATTTCCCTCTTTTGTGGGAAAGGGAAAAAAAATGAAGCCCTACTCCCCATTCCTGAGTCCATCAGTGACGTGGTTAACAGATTACAACTCCTTGACACAGCTTCAGCATCCTTCTTCCCATTGTTTCAGGCAGCTAGCACTCATCACTTGGAGCTGGAACATAGGCTGAAACCTATTAGCCATCCTCCAACAGCCCATCAGGAAGATTCCCAGATGCCCTGCTATGGGAGCTGGGCAAACTTCTCATACCAAAGGCCAGGGCTTGATCGTCTCTTTTATGGTCCTGAAGGGCAGTGGCTGCCTTTATTTTTTGTGCCCACATTGCTACGCCCCCTCCTGAATTCAGCCTCTCATCCAGATCATGATTGAGGTTGAAGTATGAGCCTTATATGTCGGTGCCTGCAGTCAGGTCAGGAGTTTGGCCCTTGCACAGATACCCACCTGACCAGTCACCCCTCTGTTTGTGGCAGGTGGCCTTCCACATCCAGCCTTATAAGGGCCGGGATGACAACACTCTACATGACAACATCAAGTACATCATTGACACGTAAGGCTGCTCTGGGGAGGGATTTTGTTGGGGATCAAAATGGGGTGGGGATAGAAAGTTTGGAGGGGCAGACTGAGAGACAGAAGGGCCGAATGCCTGTGTTCCTAGCAGCTGTTTTATAGTAAGAGAGGCCTGGGCTTGGAGTCAGGCAACTTGGGCCTGAATTCTAGTTCTGCAGCTTCCAATTTGTGATCAAAAGCCTCTTAACCTTTAAATCTTCAGAGCATTACATGAACTAATGTATGTGAAAGTACCTTGCACATTGCCTGTCACTGATTCGTTCAAAAAATATTTGAGTGTCTATGTGTTTTCAGGTACTAAGCCCCAGATATACAATAATGGAACTAGAGTTTACATTCTAGTATGAGTTGGGGATGCAGTGGAATAAACAGTAAACAGGAAAAATTAAATAGTGATCCATATTATGAAAAAATAAGAAAGCAAGGTGTTGTGTTAGAGTGTGCCTGAGAAACTACTTTAACATGGGTGGTCAAGTGAATCTCTCTGGGATGACATATGAGCTAACACCTGAATGAAAAGTCGGCTCTGAAAAGATCTGGGGGCAGGCAGAAAATTCCAGGCAGAGGGCTGGCAAATGCAATGGGACAAGCATGGCAAGACAGCAGAAGAGAAAGCCTGGAGTAGAGCTGGAGCAAAGAGTAGGAATGGTAGGAGTGGTGTAAGCAGGGCCACATCAATTAGGTGGGACCCTGTAGGTCATGGTAAGGAGCAATCAGATCTGACTTACATTTTTAAAAGAGAATAGATTAATCATCAATTGCAACAAATGTTTCACACCAATGCAAGGTGTTGTTAGTGAGGTGGTATATGGAAACCCATATGCATGATTATTCTGGAAACCCACAACTTCTCTAATAAAGGAAAAAAAAATTTAGAGAATAGATTATAGAGAGGCAGGAGTGGAAGCCTGCAGAGCAGTTAGGCAGCTATTGCTGCAGTCCAGATGAAAGATGGTGGTGGCTTGGCCTAGAGTAGGGAAGTGAGACTTGAATAAATGAATAACAGGGCTGGGGAGAGGAGGAAGGGGAACCAGGTTCTTGCTTAGAGGCATGATGAGTCTAACTTCAGAGATTAGCTGAATCCTAATCTGTGCTGTGGGCATCAGGAAAGATCTCATCCATGGCTGATCCTATAGCTGTGCTGCCTTCTCCCATCATAGGCTGCCAACTCAGGCTGTTCTTCCTGCTCCTCAGGTACGGCTCCCATGGTGCATTTTACCGCTATAAGAATAGCATGGGAAAGAGCCTCCCACTCTTTTACATCTACGACTCATACTTGACATCTCCTGAGGCCTGGGCCCACCTCCTGACTCCAAATGGTCCCCATTCAATCCGCAATACCCCCTACGATGGAGTCTTCATAGCGCTGCTAGTGGAGGAAGGGCACACCCATGACATTCTGGCAGGCGGCTTTGATGGCATGTACACCTATTTTGCCTCCAATGGGTTCTCCTTTGGCTCCTCCCATCAGAACTGGAAAGCTGTGAAGAACTTTTGTGATACCAACAACCTCATGTTCATTCCCAGTGTGGGACCTGGCTACATTGACACCAGCATCCGGCCCTGGAACAACCACAATACCCGGAACAGGGTCAATGGCAAGTACTATGAGACAGCCTTGCAGGCAGCCCTGACTGTAAGGCCTGAAATCGTCTCCATCACCTCTTTCAACGAGTGGCATGAAGGTACCCAAATCGAGAAGGCCATTCCCAAGAAGACGCCAACTCGCCTCTATCTGGACTACCTGCCTCATCAGCCCAGCCTGTACCTGGAGCTGACCCGCCGCTGGGCGGAGCATTTCATCAAAGAGAAAGAGCAGTGGCTGATGTGAGGGGCCTGCAAGCAGGAGAATGAGGTGCTGATGCCCCAGCCTCGCTAGATGTCACAACTGGGGGCTCAGCTGAGAGGGTGTAGGCACTCACTTGTCTCCAAGTCAGCAGCTGGGTGCTTCTGAGTGGGCCATCAAGCTTGGGCCCCTGTAGAACAGAGCCTGTTCATCAGGCAGGTGCTGCCTGGGTGGTCTGCAGTGACAGGAAATTAGGTGATGGTCCGGAGGCAACCACAGAGGCTAGGAGGTGACTGGACTAAGCCCAGGGCCCAGCTCCACATCAGAACACTTCAAAACTATCCTTTCCAGCTCTGAACTCTGCGGGTTGGTGGTATGTAGTGGTCACCCACATTGCTGATTCTGGAAGGGCAGCAGGGTGCTGGGCTAGCATGTAGCCTGCTCCCTTCTGCCAGCCTGTGTCTTCTCTTCAGGCCTCCTCTCCACATCCAGTCTGCCTTCTCTAAGGAACCGATTTAGGATTTTTCTAAGGGAATTCTAGGTTTAAGTTCTTCCTGGTAGATTGCTGAATCCAACTATCAGAAAATAATAATCCAGACCTTTGCACATTCATTAAACACACACCAGTGGAGCACCTTACTTTGTGCTATATGCTGAGGAGGAAACTTGACCAAGGAATGATTTCTATCCTGAAGCTTATAGGATCCAGCTTTCCCTATTTGGTGCGGTCTGTAGCTAGTGCCTGGGCACAGCTGAGTTTTTCTTTTTTGCAGGTTTACCCAGTGCTGGGAGATCAGTTCTTTTTCCTCTAGGAAAATACCTCTGTACTCCAGAGCCTACATTTTCCCAGATGAACATTTGGCTTCAGGGAGAGGAGTAGGATATCCCCCTCTCTTTAGCTGAATGAAGCCCACTCACCAGAGCCATCTTCAGTGCTACTGTGATTTGTATTAATTAAATATGAAGTGGTGTTTTCCAGTAAGCATTTTCTTTTCTCCTCAAGACCTCACTGATTCTGACCCCTTAGTCAGATTCCGTAACAAACTAAGACATGGTCCGGCCTGGCTACAGTACTAGCACAATGAAGAACAGATTTGCTTTAAAATCATTACTTTAAATGAGATTTCTAGAGGGAATATTTAACGTACCAGTGCTTATTTATAAACTAAAATGCTAATGGCAGGGACCTTCATTAAATCAGGTCCCTGGGACTACTTGGCAAGATTCTTATGATCTACTTGAAAATATGCATCACAAACTGCTATTGTGAGAAGTTTATGGACTCAAGACTGACTTCCAATTCTGGGAACTGGAGGGCAAGGGGGAGCAGAGGAAGTGGACCTGGTGGTCACAAGGACACCCAGCTCCGGTTAGGTAACTAACTCTAAAGCCCACCAGATTAGCTGAGGAAACCAAGGCAGGCAGGGACAGATGAAAAGGGCTGGAATATTCACCTACAGTAATTTACAAAAGATAATAACACTGAGGCTTCATGTCATACAAATACAACTTGAAAAATAATTAAATCAGAAATTCTCACTCTGCTGATGACAATTTAACTTGACTCATTTCTTTTGAAGGCTAATCTGTATCAAGAGCCACAAAAATGTTCAATCACTTTGACCTTAAGGAAATAACTGAAAGAAAAATAAACCATTTACAAAGGCATTTAATAGCAGCATTGTTTTATATGAAATAAAAAACCAAGTTCAAATGCCTAACAATAATTATGTTTAACATATGGTATACATATGAGTAAAGATAAAGGGTTCCTGAGTAAATACTGGATTTAAATAAAGGAGTTACACTAACAATTAACAATAACTTATTTTATGAATACATAAAAAAAGCCACTGGCTGAAGAGGATGGTAGAGATTTATTTTCCAGTATTCTTTGACTTGGCTCTCCCCTCACTTCTAACCCCTGCCAACTGAGCAGACTTCCCACCAGTAACAAGATGATGATGCTCTCCACCAGGCCGGTACAGCACACCCCCAACGCCGCTAGTTCAGAGGAAACTGTTTGGCCTGTGGGTCTATAATTTTCCTCTTAACCTGGTTCCAGCTTCAGGAGTCCAATCCCATGCCTCTGGTCACTTGAGGCTTTGAAACAACAATGGTAACTCTAGCTCATTTAGACCTCAAGTGCCACCTACCAGGAATGAGGCTCTCACTAAATTCCAAATCTGTTATTTAAATCAATTTTCATTAAAAAAAAAAAAAAGGGAAAAATGATCTGAACAAGGCCTTCTTAGGAATGTTCTTAACCTATCCATTCAGCTTTCAACTGAAGTAGGAAATTACAGATAATAAATATAAGCTTCTCCCCAGGTGTTAGGCTAAACCAGCAGCTTCGGGGGCTGGTCTACGGTGTTCAGAAAGACATGCTGTCCAAAAGGGTCATGTTTCTGGGTGACGTAGCCCCAGCGGCCTCTGCAAATGAGGCCTTGCCAACCACCAGCGGACAGACACACAGTGTCCAGCACCAGTCCTTGGGCACTTCCTTCCTCCTGAGCTTCAGGGGCAGGATCCATCTAAGGGGAGTAGCCCATACTTCTGTTGGAGGATGGCTGTAGTACTTTCCAGGGCACTGAGGAGGAAATGGAGAACAAATAGTCTGACTTCCCAAAGCCCTGAACCCACCAGGGTCTGGTGATCAGGGACCTCTAAACACTGGTTTTACTATACTCTGCTTATTAAACCTTTAGTGTAGCCTTTAGAATCCTGAAAGAGCCAGCAAACACCAGCAAACTTAGTCTCACTGTATCCACTACATCTCTGAACTTGCTGTGCCCCCTCAGGGCCAAGACAGGAGTGACAATCTTCATTTTGTCAAGGCTTGTGGTTTGTTTTTCTGTTATATCTCCCCGACCTTCCTCAAGTTCTACACCCATGCCAAAAGAAAGACTCACCAGCCTGGACGAATGATGCCAAACTTTCCAGGCACAGATAAGTTGACCACAGTTGAGCCAAGGCGATACTCAGGGCTCTGCCCATCCCCAAGTGGCCCGCCATCAATGACCAGGGACAACTGAGGCCAGAGGTCCTGGAATTCCTGAGAAGGGGGAGAGGAAGAGCATGGCTACCATTTCTGGCATCTGCAATGATGTCATACTGCACATGGGGATTCATAAGTAAGACAAAGGCTGTGGCAGTTCTAAAACAGGAGGCATCTTCCCCCAAGTAGAGGAAGGAACCTCATTTAGCCAAAGCTATGCTAAGGACACTGGCTTCCTATGATGTTTGCAGACACCCCCAATTTGCCCCCCCACACCCTGTGATTAGAGTCCCAACTAACAACTGTTTAGTAGATCCTAAAGCCTACAGCCTCTTGCTGTACCAAGAGTAAATTCCTCACATTTCTACTGTTGGGGAGGTATTAAGTACAATAACTGGGGTCCTGGATTAGATGTGGGTTCTAATGCTGGACTGTCCACCAATCTCTGTTACAACCTTGGGCAAGTTATTTTATCTACATCTGTAATACAGGGGGCTGGACTAGATGATCACTAAAGATCTTCCAGCTCTATCACTCTTTCTGGATCAGGGTAGGGAGAGGAAAACAGGATGGACTCTGTAAGTGCATGTACAAGCACTCAACCCATGGGGCTATGGGAAGGATATTCCCATATCCAGCCAGAACTGTGGACTGAATTGCTAACCAAAATAGCGCCCCCCACCCCCATAAAGATAATGCAATGGCATTTAGGCCTGGGAATTTGGGGATCATAAATAACAGTTACTGTGTTGGGCAGGTCAATTGCTTGATGAAGAAGAAAGCCTCTTCCTATCCCCACTCCTGCCTTGAGTACACCACCAGGACACCGAGGAAAGTCTGCTGTCTACAGACTAAGAAGGGATACTGAACCATCACTTTCCAAGGGCCCTGAGCCCTGAGCCCACTCTCTAGGTCTACACTTAAATTTAATAAGGAAAACAAAAAAAAATTAAGTTAAACTTCTTTATGTCCTTATTCATTCTATTCAGTCAAGATGGGATTAGGATGATCTTTTCTTCAACCTGGTTTGTAGCAGAGGAGACGGAACAAGGTCAGGAGTCAAACTGGGTCTGCCACTTATTGGCTGTGTGACCTGGGTCAATTTAATTTCTTGGAGCCTTAACTTTTTCATCTGTCTTTACAACACTGTTGTAACTCTGTATGTCCCAACAACTTCTACCTCTACAAAAAAATCTACTTATTGTAATCTTTCCTATCATAAAGACATTTGGAAAAAAACACTAATTCTCTCCCTGGCCTCTCAGACTTTGTGATAAAACTTTTCCAAGATTCTTTAATTTGGATTTCCTCAACCCCTACACCTGCCAACTGGACAGACTTCCCACCATCAGACCAAAAAGGAGAATTTTCCTGCCAGGCAAAACAGAACCCCACTGATTTAAAGGAAACAGTGTTTGGCCTAGTGACATCAATGGGGAGAAGACTGGGTAACTTTCACCTTGACATTCAGAGAACTGGCCTGGGAGCTGAGGTTGGCGCTGGTGAGAGCAAGAGGTCCCTCAAACACCTGGGTCAAGTCCTGCATGAAGGCATGGTCAGGAATCCGGATGCCAACAAGCTAAAAGACAAAGAGAAAAGGGATCATCAGAAAAGCTGAAGGGAAGCGGCTGTGGCTCAATCAGTGGGGCTCCCATTTACCATGTGGGGGGCCCCGGGTTCGGTTCCCGGGGCCTCCTGGTGGGAGCGGGCCCGTGAGCGCAGGCAGCAGGGGGGGGATAAATGAATGAATAAATAAAATCTTTAAAAAAATAAAAAAAAAAGAAAAGCTGGAAGGGGTAAAAGATGGGTCTGGCCTGGATCCTAGTGAAAGCCATGTGGCCTGGAGGAATGTGGGGACCCAATAATAGAAAACCTGACTGACAGGAGTGAAGGGATTCAGGTCCTTGTTGAGCTCCTCTGAACGTTCCATCACCAGGGTAACTGGTCCTGGCAAGAGGTCTTTCAGGAGCTCCTTGGGAACCCTCACACGGCAGTACCTGGGAAACAAAGGAGCCTAACTCAGTTCATGAATGAACACCAGTGGTCTTTCTCCAGACTCCAGGCAAGTCCAGAAAAGGGTCCTTGAGATCCCTTTGTCTCCCCCAGTTTCACCTACCTAGGAGCACCCCATGTTTGGAACCACATGCCTACTGACTCAGGGACTACAACAGCTGCACCTCTATTACGCTCACTGTTTTACTTTCTTCAAGGCATTCCCTCCTAAAACAAGTCACCGTGTTTTCACTTTTTTAGTATGCGACTCCCTTCCCTCCCCCAGCCCCCCCACCCCCGCGTTAGCGCAAAAGCGCCAGAAGAACAGGGGCCCTGCCTGCTTCGTTCCTTGTTGCGCCCCAGCTTCCAGGTCAAGACCTGGCTTACGCTAACTGCTCGACACAGATTTCCAGTTCCGGATTCCTTGGTAAGCTTGGACAAGTCCCTCCCGCTCTCTGCGCCTCAGTCTCCCAAGCCTGTCACCGGAAGCCCCTCCCGCGGTGCCGCCCCCAGCGGGGCCGGGTCGGGGCGGCCTCACCTGTAGACGTCGGCCACGCGGCCCAGGCATACGGCCAGAGGCTTGGCTTTGCTGCGGCCCTTGAGGCGGTAGACAGCGCCCAGTGCCGCCGAGCAGCTCGCCGAGCAGGCCAGGCCGTACAACGTGTCGGTAGGGACCGCTACCACGGCGCCGGCGCGCAGCTCGGCCACGGCGGCCCGCAGCGCCTCGGTCCAGCCGGCGCGCTCGGGGCTCGCGGCCCGCACGGCCCCGCTCCCCGGGAGCCGCAACAGCCGGGCCCCCGGCGCTGCCGGAGCGGGACTCAGCGGGCGGAGGAGACGGCCGCTCCGGGCGGAGCCCGCGGGCCCCTCACTCAATCCCACGCTGGCAGCCACCGCGAATCTCAGCCCCCTGCACCGACGCGCCGGAGACATCTGCCGAGGCCCGCTTCCGGGAGGAAGTGACGCAAACAGTCAGCTTCCGGTCCGGGAGGCTCAGCCCCGCCTCCACGCCGGGCACCTTAAAGAGACAGCGACCCCCAGGAGGATTGAAGGAGACCGGTGGGGACGGGGCGGGGCGCAGCTTTGCCGAGCCCCAGTGCAGCGCTGGGGAGGGGGGCGGCCGATTAGGGGGCGGTGGCCGAGCCGCGCAGGCGGAGATGGAATGGGGCCCGGGCTCAGACTGGTCACGGGGGTGAGAGGGAGCCCGTCGGGGCGGGAGGGAAGGGGCTCCGACCCGCGCAAGCGCCGGCCCTGACCAGATGTCTGTCTCTCCCTCTCTCCGGGGCAGGGAGGCTGCCGGCGTGGACCGCGGGAAGGCGGGGCTGGGGCTCGGCGCGAGGCCACCCCCGCAGCCGCCCCGGGATGAGCGCGCCCAGCAGCTGCTGGACGCGGTGGAGCAGCGGCAGCGGCAGCTCCTGGACACCATCGCCGCCTGTGAGGAGATGTTGCGGCAGCTGGGCCGCCGGCGCCCGGAGCCGACTGGTGGCGGGGTCAGTGCCCACCCCGAGCCGGGCTTGGGGGGTTGGGGTCTGCTCACTGGCAGGACTTACCAAGTCCTCGCTTTCCCCGGAGGCTAGAAGAGTGTCCCCATCGTCCTACTCCTAACCTCCTTTGATCCGGGCGAGAGGCTTTGGAAAAGTTAGGTGGTATCCAAATGCAAAGTGGCCATATCGTTGCAGGGCCTAATCCAAGGCCTTTCCTCCCAGCCTCACTTTTCTTCCTTTCTGTTCCAACCAGAGCGTCTCAGCCAAACCCGGAGCGCCCCCCCAGCCATCTGTCTCCTCCAGAGGTGGCTTTCTAAAGGATGCTGGTGATGGAGCTGCTGAGCCCTGACCATCCCTGAGTGGGCGCCCTAACTTCTCTCCCTCCTGGTGACTGGACTCTGAACAACTCCCCTTCAATAAAGGGGCCAGTCTTCACTGGCAGTGGCTGTTACTTGGCTCTCAGCCTGGGGTGCAGCTCTGCTAGCAGCTGGGCTCACTCCCACTTCATCCCGGCTGAAGGCAGTGCTGTTTTCAAATGTAGTGGCTGAAAATCCAGTCTGATTACCTGAATTTGGGCAGATCAGCAGAGCTGGCCAGTTTAGTCTGGCCTGCTTTGGGGGATCCAGGTGGTGTTAGCTCACTTGTCCATTTCATGCTTTGGCAGCTTCTAGCCCCACAAACACCTTCAGCAGAGCCTTAATTAAAAGGAAACCTGCAGACTCTCCTGGTGACCGACCTTTCCTTTCTGTCCCCGCTCCAACTCTGATGGCTGGGAAGGGGAAATGGTTGAAAACTAACCATGGGTAGTGTTGGGAAGAAATGCCACAGATACTACCAGATTTAAATAAGCATTTAATTAGGATTTCATTAGTATTTAATATTTAATATTGCTTTTTTCAATTCCAAAAAAGTTAAATTTTCACTTCTTAGTAGATATTTTAAAGTACAATATTAAGTTTATACAAAATGAGCAATTAAGCAAACACCATTATTTCACATTCTTCAAAAATACAAATTCATATTTACTCTTTTTTTGGGTTTGGAGGTTTCTTCCTTTGGAAGTACTGAACCTGTAACGTTTTCATATCGCTCAGTGGAAGTCCGTTGTTCCCATGTTTCACACTTAAATAAATTTGATAGAGTTTTACATAATCCAAATAAAACTATTTGGGATTTAAAAATTGTTGCCAAAACCACCAGCAAATGACTAGTGTATGTCAAAAAAGAAGGCTCTTGGGGGCTCTTGCCTTTTCTGGCTAGAAGATCTTAGCCAGAGATTCAGCAAAAACCTGTTTCCAGCCATATTCCCTGAACAGGGACTAGGAGTTGTTGACAGGGAACAGGAACAGCCATCTTGGACCCTGACTGCACCCCCACATTCTCCAAAACGCCACAAAGGACATAGATTGTTGAGTCCAACAGAGCCCTCGGGAGGCCAGAGAGCACAGGAGAAGGGGCAAGAGAAGTCTCTGACTTGGCACCACTACAAGGATAACAAGGATATTGCAAAAAACACCCCTGGGTTTTGGTGGAAAAAGGTTTTATGAAAAATTTCCCCATAAGAAAAAGAGTAGAAACTGCATTGAGCTGAGAAAGTGACACTACATTATCACGCAATTTTTGGCCCAGCAAGCACACCACCAAAAGGGCAGTGTGTGGTTTTAAACCTTGTTTCCAGTAAAAAAAGCTTGTACTATGTACACATTGACATAAAGATCCAGTTTAACTTGCATTTTTTCAATGCAGACTGAGAAGCCCTCTCTTGAACAGGACAAAGTGAGAAATGCCCAGACTATGATCATCAGCTTCCCCAAAGGGCCTGAGAAGAATCCCCACCCCCTCATTTCAAGAGGAAACAGGCTAAACTGACTGACCAATTAGAAATACACATAATTCAGTTTTGCTGCCCCTCCTCCCCAATTATTAAGGAATGGACAATTTCCTATCTATGTCACAGCAGACAATTTGCATAATATTGGACCTATGGAAATCTTTCAACTTTGGCTGAAGTGTATTTTAGAACTCTTATATTAGCCTGAGCATTGAAGATAATATGGGGGGAAGGAGAGTGTGGGAGAGAAGGAATAAAGTTACTAACAGCTTTGTTTACTGGATTTAGTGAAGATTTGGAGGCCTTTTTGCTTAAAGAGCTACTACAGGCATTACGGGGGAGTGGTATGGAAATGGCTCACCTTCCCCCACCTCCCGCTACCACCACTACCTCCCCAAACATTTCTGCTTGGTGGTATAAGAAAATTGTAAACTCCTTTACCAATATTGTTGCAGTTGTACCAATCAATGGTTTCAGTGACTCTGGAAAAGTCTATAAGATTAAGGGCAATGGACGTGATTGCAAGTATAAAAGTCTAGAAGGTGCTAGGTTTCTGCCTAGGAACAACCTGTTCCTTCCTTTCAGGTATCACTTAGTTGTGGTGAAGAAGGGAAAGATGGCGAGGGACCATTAAGTGATGAAAAGGGGCCTCAACAGTCAGCAGAAAACAGGACCCGCAGCAGTTCTTCAGAGAGCCTGAGGGGGTGCCCTCAGGACACAAGGGAAGGCTTGCATAGATTGAGCAGTTGCTGAGAATGCATAATAGTGTTTCCCAATAGACAGCCTCAGTATAGGGCTGACCCAGCATTAAAAATGCAGCCAGGCCAGGACCACATGGGACAACGACCATCAAGCTACACATATTGCACCAAGGTAAGTGCTTTGCTTTTCATACCTCAATTTAACTTTTTATTCTGAGCAAAAAATAAAACTTTGTGGAAAGTATATATATGTATATATATACACAAAAGAAATTGCAGCAATTGGGTTAAAGATAAAATAACCTAAAGTGCTTTTTATTTTATTATTTCTTTAATATACCCATATGAGGTTTTGCAAACTTGTCCCTCTGGACGGACACATTCAGCATTATACAAATTCTCTCCGGAAAACCCACCCACCTTCCATTATATCCCCACTGGCCCACTGCCTTGACCATGAAAACAAAACTCTCCAATCTACCGACTCTCCCCGGGGTGGTGAAGAAGCCCCTTGCCTTCTACCCAGAGAGGTCTTTTGTACCTTAAGGCCCTTCCTGGGCTTTGTACCATGATCTCCTTCTAAAGGGGAGTGGAATTCAATACATGTCCCCAACTTCTGTCACCAAACTTGTGGATGCCCCCATGAGACTGCTGTGATGAAGCTAGACTCTGCCAAGAAAGACCGGGCCCCATTCTTAAGGTCCCACCCAACTGCCTGTGAAAAGCCAAATTCACTAAGGCAGTATGGCGGTACCAGTCAAATTTTCCTCACCACTGCCTAAGCCTATGAACTCCAACCCCTGGAGCTAACTAGCACCCTTTAAAGGGACAACCTAACCGGAGATGTTAGTGGAAGCTGGAAATAGAAATCTATTGGGTTACCATAGGAAGGAAAAAAAGGTTGATTTCACTGGCCAGAAGTTTGCAAACCCTTTCTAACCTAGCCCTAGGTTCATTCCTACATTTGGGAAACCACACTCTTCATGAAAGCTCTTTCTGGCTCTGGATGTGGCTGTGGCTCTGGCTCAGCCAAGGGCTCTCTCTTCTCCAAGGTTTTTGGCACTCTACCCACACTAGAAGCCAGGCTAATAGAAGGCAGGTGAAGAGGGAAAGAGGGCCAGAAGAGGAGGAAGGAAAGACCACCTACCCTGTGGAATAAATCTGCCCTTCACAATCACTCACTATTATTTTAAGTGATTTTTCAAAAGCTGACTGGATCTGAGAGTCCCCCTTATAATCTAGTCACCTTCAAAAGGCAGATACTTCAGCTTCTTCAACTAGAAAAATCTGTCAGCCTAAACACTCTTTTAAGATGCTTCTTCATCAGCCCCAGTTTCTGGAGAGCAGAAAGCCACTGATCTGGGTGGGGCCCAACATGAGCACACTCCGACTTCCCAGGAAGAAGTAATATTTAAGCTGTGGACAGCTTCAAATGACCTTCTCTGGGCTCCTCTTTCCCACCTCACCTCCTGGGGAACCAGAATCCTAGGTGACTGGCATGTGGGGAGGTTATCACTGCCTTCTGAAATGAGCTGGCTTTGGGATCCCACCTCACTGCTCTCTTTCAGCAGTTGTAGACAGAATAGCTACCTCAAAGCTTCCTATGAGTACAAGGCCCAGAGACAGCTAAGGACAACCCATGTTCAGCAGTTGTTTTTCCAGGGGTACTAATCCACTGTGGTAAAAGAAGATTTCCTTCTCCCTTCTTAACTTCCCTGAGGTCAGTGGTCACCAGGATCCATCAACCTTTTGGGGAGAATACAGAAAATCAAAAAAGAAAATTCTCCTGACTAGACTCCTGGAATGAGAAATCAGTTGCTTATACTTAAGTCCATTTTTCCTCATGGCAAGAACAACATTTGCCAACACTGCCTTGTTGTCCAAGTCCATCCCTGAACATCCTGGCTAAAAGGCAGGGCTTCTGGTCTGCTCTGGATACTGCCTTGACTAGCCCTGAGTATGGCTCAGAGAACAGGAGAATGACAAATACAGATCTCTTTACCTTAGGGAGTGGAAAAGGAAGGCAAAATTACAGCTGCTTTCTGCCTGACATCGTTGACTCTGAAGAGAAGCCCTGTTTGGGGAATCCTGCTTCTTGCTCAAGGCAGGGAAAGGTCTCTTGGGAGGCAGTAGGCCTATTCTAGACTCTGGGTCATACCTCGCTTCTGAGCTTGATGAGCATAGGGGTTCTCTGCTAACACACTCATGACTAC
Source organism: Tolypeutes matacus (assembly GCA_026826555.1). Taxonomy (NCBI): domain Eukaryota; kingdom Metazoa; phylum Chordata; class Mammalia; order Cingulata; family Chlamyphoridae; genus Tolypeutes; species Tolypeutes matacus. The sequence continues at coordinate 31,458,017 of JAKSZT010053883.1, forward strand.
ATTAACATAAGGAAGTGTGCACTGTATTTTATGTTTTATTTAAGAGGCAATGACTGGAGCCAAAGGCAGACAGGTATATATTCTATACACCCCCCCCCCAATTTTTTTCCTATAACACAACTTAATGAAACATTCCAAATGAGATAACTTATTGCAACATTTCAGGCTTTTTGGTGGAAGGATAATTTTTTTGTTTTGTTTTGTATTACCCTGAGTAGAAGATCATCGTTTTGTCTTTTTGTTTTGTTTAGAAATCATATGACTAAGTTTAGTACATCATCCTTGTTTGCACTGTTCAAGGCTGTATGCAAATTCCAAAGGGGTGAGGGACAGAGGTGGGAAGGGACAACCAAAAGCCTGGAGAGAACCTGGAACCAGGACACTATACCTGCCAATTACATGCCACTTTAAAAAAACTTTCCTACATCTGCACCTTCTCTTAATAAGCAAATGGCAGCTCTTCTGCTCCGAGGAAGCAAATACAGTTCAATGGAAGGCAGACCACTGACCAGCTCCTCACCTAAGCCACATGCCCATTCCAGAACAAAACAGGGATGTTCCCCAAGGAAAACTCACTGTAACCTGCAAGCCCTGGCAACCGAAAAAGAGAAAGAATCAGCAAGGCAAAGACTGTGATCGTGTTGCTAGAGTCTGCTCTGCATGCACAGTGTTGACAAGAGAGCAGCTGGCAACTTGCCTAGCACCCCTGCAGAACCAGATCATCTCTATAGGCTGTGGGGCAGGCTTGAAGGTGCCCATTTGTGCTAACGCTGGCTGTGGGATGATCCCTGCATTATCCACCCTGAGCTCCACCGACACCAAGCGCAAACAACAAAGCCATCTCACCCAACCCCTGTCCAACTCACAGCTGTCTGACCTGCCTTTGCCACTTCCCTCTCTGATGGAGTGAGGGTCTGGCTGAGCAAGCTTCAGGGCCAAATGCAAAAGACACAGAGAGGAGTAACACCCAACACACTGAACTCTAATGCCCAAACCACAAAGACCCCAGTGCAAGTGATGGGCAGTATCAGATTGATGGAAACCACACCCTTTCATTTAGAATTTTTATGCATACGAGTAACCTTAATTTCCATGTTCACATGACAATAAGCAAAAGTGACATACAGTGCAGCCAAACAGTTCATTTATAACTTAGCTTTTTTTGATGTTTTTTTTTCTTTTTTTTTTTCATCCCCCCCCACCCCCCACCTCCAAGGATCAGTTCCTTAAAATGGATGCTCCTGGGATGTGAATAAAGAAAACACGTCTGAAATGTGAGTATTTCAAACAGTAGGTTTCTTCATCCTTCAAATTTCTGACCCCAAAATGGTAGGCATCACACCTTATGCCTCCTGCTCACCCTCTTTTCCTTGTGGTGAGCACGTACAGACCCTTCACTTGGAGAAGGTGCTGGCCAGACCCATCTCCTCTTCTCCCTGCAGTAGTGCTTCAATGGGAATCAGATAGGACGAGGTGTCCAGGCTCTGGAGGGACAGAAACTCTGACATATCCATGGCACTTAATGTTTCAGTCTGGGGGTCTGAAGGAGTCTCTTCTTGTCTGTTTTGCTCACAGGAAGAAGGTAAAATGGATGATGACAGTGGGGCAGGGGGTGAGGAAAAAGTCTGTTGTGGTGGTTGCAGGCTGGGCCCATCAGGAGGGTGGGGGCTTGGCTCTGGAGGGGGTGGGGAGGAACAGCCCTTTCTCCTGTTGGCCGCCCGCTCCTTTGCAGAGTCCCGGCATGCACACTGACACTGACATGCCTCCTCTTGTTTGATGATGATCACAGGAACACTGAGGCCAATCTGCTGTACAGAGCTCCCTGCAAAGAGGTGAGAGAGACTGCTCTTCAAGTAGCTGCAGGGCAAGGGTGTGAGGGACAGGGAATAAGACTAGGTCAGGGCTGAGTGCCACAGAGCCAGGATCAGCAGTAAGGGTGGGTGCCATGTTCCAGGCTCTGTCCTGCTTAAAATTGGACCACGTTCCTTCTCCAGCACAAGACCCCTAACACTCCATCCTTTCCAAGACAAAATCCCCCTTCCTTAGAAAGCCACGTACACAAATCTAGACATACCCTGTGTTTCTAGCTTCATTTCCTGCCATTCTCCCCTGTACCCTCCATACCAGCCATCACAGATGCCTCCCCTTTCCTGATACATTTTTCATACCTCTGAGCCTGTGGGCCCTTTTTTGTGCCTAAAGTACCTAGACACTGCTGCTCTCCTGGAGATCTTACTGTCATCCTTCAAGACCAGCTCACTCCCCTCTTTCCTGATGCCCCCAGGCAGGACTTCCCTTTTTGAAGCCTACATGTGAGTTTCCTGGTGCATCTTGGGGGAGTCATTTAATTTTTCTGGGCTGGCTCCAGGTTCTTAAACTATAAAATAAAGAGTTTGGGTAAAAGAATCTTTCAGTTCTTTAACAGTCTCCAGGTACTATTTCTTTATTAGAAATTAGAAAAGAGTCCAGTAAATTAACAAATGCCCTCTTTAGCATTAACTGTTATTCAGGCTTTTTTTCTGGCTACATTAAAAGCTGTATCTGAAAGGGAAAGAACCATTACTAGTTTAATGAAGGTTAAGCATGGTATTTATATCATAAATGTGTTAACTTCCAATAGCCGTGAGAATATGAAATACTGTAATAAATAAACATTATAATGTGAAAAATTTAACTGATGTTGTTTAAAGATTTTTAAAGTTTTAATAACTGGGGAGAAGAAATAATTAACTCATGCCTGAAGGAGCCCACAGCGTTTTCTTTCTTTTAAAGCTATGCAGAGTTACATACCTGTGCTACTGGCTACTGGTACTGCAGTGGTAAAAAACACCTTCTCAACTTTAGATGCTTGCTGCTGGGGGAAAAAAAAAAAACCACATTTATGGTCACTCAATCATGGCAGTCTCCCCAATTGTAATGGTCACCCAATAGGACAGAAAACCCTGTGTCTAGGGATTTTTGCACTGAGTGTTTTGTTTGTGCTCGGACATGAGGTCACTGCACTTTTGACATTTAGTGCTGACAATGTAGCCAGCATTGTACCCTACTATTTGGCTGCCTCCCCAGCTGCCTGTCCAATAGGTTCTGTGTGCCTGAAGGCTCTTCCAAGGGTGCTTTTCTCAAGCTGATGGTCTTCTCAGAGGGAACCCTAGAGCTGGATGGCTTGCCCTCCAGGATTTCCACTCTATCCCCTACCCCTACACTTCTATGAAGGCTGGAAAGTTCTTTATTCCTCTTGGAATAAAGCTGCATGCTAAGGCTTCCTATCACAGCCAGAGCAGCCACTGTGCAGCTCCTCACTTTGAAGGTGCTGTGCTGTAAGTTGCAAAGGTAAATGTTAAAGGGCAGGCCTCTGGAATCAGTCACATCTGGATTCAAGTCCAAGCTCTGATCCTTATTAATTGTTGATTTCAGGCAAGTTATCTAACCTCTTAGAGCTTCAGTTTCCTCATCCATAAAAATGGGGATGATAACCAAAGACTCTCCCAAAGAATTCTTGTAAGGATTAAATGAGATGATGCAAATAGAATATTTGGCACATAGTGAAGATTCAATAAACATTAGCTGTTTATATTATTAATAAGTAGAACTATGAAGTCACATCCATAAAATTACCCATATCACTTTATTACACCCCCTATTAAACTGACTGAAGGGTTTCTGCTTCCTTCAAGTCTCGTCTTAAAGGGGCTTTGTCCCTTATCCTTTTAAGGAAAAAAAAAAAGTGGCTCTAAGATGAGTCTTGGGGTGAAATAAAAGCTTCTGGCTTAGTTATAGGAGATAACATTATAAAATAATGATGGGGAAAGGAGAACCACATTTAAATATAAAAAAAATAAATTACATGTAAAAAGGATGACACTTGTTCCATGCAGCTCCCCAAGGCAGATCCAGAAATTAATATGTTGTCTCCAGAGGTGGATGGAGCATTTAAGGTCTCTCATTATTTAGCTTTCCACTACCTTTCCAGTTTGTTTGATATGGTTATTCATACACCAACACATTCTCCTACTGAGCACATCCTTTATCTCATTCTTACCCACACTTAAAGGCTCACCTGACCAGCGTTACCATGTCTGACAAGCCCTTAGTGCCTGAACCTCTCTTCTGACAGTGTAATTGTAGTAGCTGAGAGCATAAACTCTAGAGTCAGACTGCTTATGCTTAAATCCCAGCTTGGCCACTTATGAGCTGTGTAACTTTGGGCGAATCACTTAATCTCTCCAGGCCTAAGCTCTCCATTGGTAAAATCATACTTCCATCTCTTAGGATGTTTGTGAATTAAATGAGACAATGCATCATAAAGTGCTTAGTTAACACAATGTATGACATACAGAGATACACACATTTAGAGGCAGTAAAAAAGATCAGTGGTTGTCAGGGGGCAAAAGGAAGAGGAGAAGGATAAATAGGTGGAGCTCAGAGGATTTTTAGGATGGTGAATCTATTGTGGATGGGACCATAATGGTGGATACATGACACGCATTTGTCAAAACCCACAGAACTGCACGACACCTAGAGTGAACCCTAATGTGAAGTATGGACTTCAGTTAATAACAATATATCAATACAATACTTGTTCAACAACTGTAATGAATATAACACACTAATGTAAGATGATCATAATAGGGGAAATTGGGAGGGGCCAGGGAGAAGGGGGTATATGGGAACTCTCCGTAATATCTGCTCTATAAGACCGAAAAAAAAAAAAATCTAAAAATAATGTACATAACATATTTAATGACTGACATGTGATGATAAAGCTTCAATTCCAAAAGTGCTTAGCACAGTGCCTGATACATACTTTAAGGGCACAATAAATAATAGTTATTGTTATTACTTTTTATTACCATTATTATTATTTAGCCCTTTACCTATTGGCAATGTTAACTTCCTTTTAGGCATTTTAACCTCTTTAAAGTGTAAGTTTTTATGAAAAAAAGGTCATGCTTTCACTTTTCTGCATCCCCTCAAGTATCCAGCAATGGTCTCTGGCAAAAACTAGGTTCTCAAAATATATTAACTGAATGACTAAGTCATTTCCTCAGTCATCAAGACCAAACACTTTCTTAGAAACTGGTTCTACAGTGGCCTCCATGAACACAGACTACTTCTCTGACTTGGCCACATCGTTCCCTCACATCAGTCTGGCTCTGCCTTGGAGACAAACTGCTTTCCTGAAACATCCTTGGGCCTCTGCAACTTGCTGACTGCTTTCCTTTTCTAGATGATGGGATTTGATTGAGGATGAAAATACGTGTTCAGTAAGCTTGAAGGTTGTTTCTCTGCTTCCCTATTTGTAGTACAGATCATAGCATTCCCTAGATTTATACCACTCAATTATGGGAAAAAAGACTAAGACATAGAATCACATATTTCAAGGCAGATATGATAGCCATTGTCCTTTTTGAAGTAAAAGCCTCTGAACATGTCATCCATGTAAACACACTTCACCATACTGGATCCATTTAAACATAATACTTACAATTTGTTCTTGGTTTTGCGGTGAACTGGTGGCACCATTTAATATCCATTGTAAGTTCTGTTCTCCCATGACTAGGCTGGGCTGCAGGATAGCTGTGCTGGGAGTCGGGGTGATAGTTATAGTAGGATTATTAGTGAGGACAGAGTTGGCACCCAGGGGCAGAGTCTGGACCATGGCTGGCAGGGGCTCAGTAGTACTTTGTGGTGGGGGTGGTGCTGCCACGGCTGTTGCTGTTGCTGCCGCTGCCGTAGAAGTCCCAGCAACAACAGAAAGTCCTGGTACAATGGGCTGCGGTGCCTGGGGATGCGGAAGAAACTCTTGATGATTAGCAGCAAACTGTGTGCTGTGGGGAACAGGCACTTCTGGAGGTTGTAAGAGAGCAGGGGGGTTGCCAAATGCAGCTTGTTGGGAACCAGTTCCTAGGGAGGGAGCAGGCGGAGGAGCAGACGGCGCTGAGGCTGGTAGTAGAGGCTGGGGTGGCTCGGAGATGCCAGGCTGCAGTACAAGTGGAAGAGATAAAGATGCTGAATTTCCTGTGGATGGCGGAACATCACTGACTGCCTCTGCATCACCATTAAAACTTTCAATCAAGGCAGCTGGCAAAAAAAAGAAATAGAAATATATATACATATCCCAAGCCTTATATGAGCCACAAAACTAGTCATTATGGGCTAAATAAAAGACAGCTGAAGTCCACTGGGGCCAATTCCTCTTCACTAGGGGGGTAGCTTTCTGATTTTCATTTAATGACACCTCTGGTCAAACTATGAGGCTGCATGATTAACCTCACTTGCTAAATGTGAAGACCTATTATAGATCTAAGCATTAAGGCTCATCTGGAAAAGAGACTAGACATCCTCTTTTGGCATGGCTAGTGAATAGACTTTCTGACCATTGTGAAGAATCTTTATGAAGAAATTTTCATTCAAACACAGTATGATCTACACACCTGAAGCTTGGTTTGTGGTTCCTACCACTTATGAACAGTGTACCATATCAGAAGAAAGAGCTCACAGCTCCTCCCATTTTTAAAAAAGCCAACAAGAGCATCAAAACAAGGAGCTTGGATGTGAGGGCGATCTGGCTGCGACATCTGTCACCCCATTGATCGCCAAGGTTGATTCGGCTGATCTGGCTGGCTAGGCGGGTGTCCCCTTCCTCCCTCACCGCTCCATGTGCGTCCCTCCCGAAGCTGTGCGCTCGGTCGAAGAGGACGACCTTCCCCGCTAGAGGAGGACCGTTCTTCGGTCAAGGGTATACGAGTAGCTGCGCTCCCCTGCTAGAACCTCCAAACAAGCTCTCAAGGTCCATTTGTAGGAGAACGTAGGGTAGTCAAGCTTCCAAGACTCCAGACACATCCAAATGAGGCGCTGCATGTGGCAGTCTGCCTTTCAATAAAAAAAAAAAAAACAAGGAGCTTCTGGAAAAGGAGACCCTCCTTTTCAGGAACTGAGGGAAGGAGGGGGAAAGATGGAACTGAACTGAAAGGCCCATTCTTTCCTGACTCTTCACAGAAAGCCTACTTCATTTAAGCTAATTGAAATATTATTTCACTGTGCCTGTTATTCACTGTGACAAGTGCAAATTCCGTTTCCCAGGCCTGAGATATGAGCAGGAAAGAATCTCTATGAACACACCTGTCTGTTGAGGATCTTCTTGAATTGCCGGATCATCTGAATTCTGGAACATTGATTCAAAGATGATTGCTGGTGAAATTGTGCTGAGGTCTTGGCCCTGTGTCTGATGAAGAGAGACAGAGAAGTGAGCCTAGGCATCCTGACGCACTCTCCACCACGTGAGAACATTTTGGAGCAGAATTAGAATGATCTTTTGATATGATTCTTGTTTCCTACTTATCATCCCTATACGTCAGACGCTGAAGATTCTGGGTCCTCAAGTATTCTAAAACAGGGGTTGGCAAAATGGGACTTGCAGGTCAGCCATCTGTTTTCATAAATAAAGTTTTACCAGAACCAGTCATGCTCATTCATTACAAATTGCCCATGACTGCTTTCACACTACAAGGCAGGGTTGAGGAGTTGTGACAGATTGGATGTCTACAGAGCCTAAAATATTTACTATCTGATCCTTTAGGAGAAAAAAAAAAAAAGTCTGCTCTAAAAGACCAAATCCTAAATATAGGAATTACTATTTTGTTTTTAAGAAAATAGGACTGTATTATATTCATTACCCTGCAATTTACAACGAAGAAGCTTACAACGAAAACAACAGGGGTAAACGACACTTAAAGGTCAAAGACATTTAAAAAAAAAAAAAAAAAAAAATTGTAAAGGAAAAAAAGGACTATAATGCCCTGAGGGCCTGGCTGCTGATAGACACTAAATCCAATGATCACCTCTACTCTTCACTTTATTTAAATAAGGAGAGGGAGGATAAAGGCAATTATTTTTACCTCCAGTCTACCTCTACCTTCCTATTTAGTACAGCAAGGGTGACAAAGGCAACTTCTACTGGAGGTCAGGCAGGTAATATAAAGTGAAGTAAAAGAACTGAAATGTATATATGAATGTGATTAAAGGGGGAAATATTAGATTGTATATATGGTAACAATAAAAATGTTTTTTTAAAAATCCATGGACTACAGTACACAGTGAAATCTAAGTTAAACCATAGACTTTAGTAATAGTACAATTATAAAAATGTGCTATCATCAATTATAACAAATATTCCACACCAATGCAAGGTGTTGGTGGTGGGGTGGTGTAATTACAATCTTGTATTTTATGCATGATTGTTCTGTAAACCCACAACTTCTCTAATAAATTTTAAAAAATAATAATAAATAAGTAAAGCAGCTGGAGGGGGGTGTGGGGGGTAGGGTGGGAGGCTGTAGCAAACGGAAGACCATTGACCCGGTCTATTTAAAGGCTTTTTTAGCTCATTGTGGTTATGTGAATATGCACACCTGGTATTACCAGAGCTCAAAAAAAGGACAGCAATTTGGATTTTTATGTGAAATCTGATATGCAAAATAAAACTAAGTAATTGAAAACAATTTAAAATCACTGTGTATGTATAAGTAAAAAGTAAAGTACTAAAAAAAAAAAAAAAAAGCACTGTGTAGACCAAACAAAACTTGTCTTCTGGCCAGATTTTGCCCCAGTGCCAACTTGTTTTTTAAGGGCATTTTGCCACAGGTTTTGCTTCTAGGAAGGAACACTTAGAAGGATCATTCTGAGGCTGGGCAGAAGTGTGGTGAAGGTAACTGTCCACCAACCTGGAGGTCCCCAGAGATGAAACTGCCAACTTGAGCCAAGAAGTGTTAACTATTCTATCACGATTACATCAACTAGAAGACTGAGAGGAGAAGTTCAGTAAATCTGACTGCTAGGTATGATAGAAGCTGTATTAGTCAGCCAAAAGCGGTGCTGATGCAAAGTACCAGAAATCTGTTGGCTTTTATAAAGGGCATTTGTTTGGGGTAAAACATACAGTTACAAGGCCCTAGAGAGTTCAACCCAAGGTACCATAAGAGTTACTTCCTCACCAAATGTCTGTTGCCACGTGTTTAAGCAAGATGTCTGTGAGGGTTCAGCCTTTCTCTTCTTAAAGCTCCATGGGCCCAGCTTCTTCTGATCTCAGCTGTAGGCTGGAGGGCTCATTTCTTTCTGGGCTCAGCTACTCTGCTCTCATCACAAGGTCAGCTGTTGACTATCAGGCAAATGGCTCATCTCTCTTCCTGGGGCCGCAGGATCAAAGTTCATTCCTCTTCCGTGTCTGTGGGGCTCTCTCTATTCCTCTGTGTATTTCTTCTTCTTCTTTTTTTCTTTTTCTTTCTTCTACTTCTGCCTTCTTGATTATCAGTTTATATAGCCCACCAAAGAAGCAGGAACTCAACCCTGCATGCCCTAATGATGTGGTCTAACTCAAAGCCCTAATCTTGATTTAAATCAAGTAAAGCAGACAGTCTTTGAATTTGAATCAATCAAAAGGTATCATGCCCAGAAGAACAGACCAGTTTATAAACATAATCAGTATCTCTTTTTGGAATTCATAAATAATATCAAACTGCCACAGAAGCTAAAGACAGAATCCTATGCAGAACTTCTAGCTTCTGGTCCTGAGGTAGTTAAGAACCATAGATCAAGACAGTGGTCTTCAAACTTTTCATTGTGATACAAAGTAGGAAATACATTTTAAATTTATATTACATGCACATACACATCAAACAAAAGATGATACAAAGGATTTAATGAACTGCCTTGTAAATTGTAAAAAAAAAACAAACAAACTTGAAAATGTAAATTCTTATCATACAGAACCATAAACCTAAAAAGTATAATAAAGTGGGCTGAATTTAACTTGGGGGGAAAAAGTCTATGAAACAGTGTTTATCCTTACTAACATGCAATGTTCTCTGCTATTTTCTATTCCGTTCATGTTTTTAAAATGCTGATTGCAAAACACTAATTTACAATCCAATAAAGAGGTACAGCTTGAAAAACAGTGGGTTAGGAACTACCATTAAGCTGTAAGCTTTGCAACTTCCTCGTGGTTGTTATTTTTGTTCTACCTGTTTATAAGTCATTATCAGCAAAAACACCCTTAAAAACGAACGGGCTTGTGTGCCTCCATAAGAAATAAACAAGAATGTTCACAACAACACAATTTATAATGACCACAAACTAGAAACTATCCAAATGTCCAATAACAGTACAAAGGACAAACTGGAATATTCACTGAGAGTGGATGAATGATCTCTAAGTAGATGCAACAATATGGACTGATTTCTTAAACAAAATGTTGCAAGAACGAAGCTAGACACAGATGAGTATGTCTTATATAATTCCAAAACCAGGTAAAACTCATCTTAGGTTGTTAGAAGACAGGATAGTGACTACGTTTAAGGAGAGGCAGTGGCTGGAACATGGGATGAGAGGGTTTCTGGGGGACTGGTAATGTTCGTTTCTTGATCTGGGTGCTGGTTCCACGGGTGTGATAAATTTTGCCAATTTATCAACCTATATATTTATGATCTGTGCACTTTTCTGCATGTATATTATACCTCAATAAAAGGCTTTTTTAAATTAAAAAATAGAGAGAGAGAGAATTGCTGGGGGGACTGTATCTCAGCCACAGTCAAGCATTAGGGCAAAAACCCTGGGGGAAGAGAAATTGGGAACAGCTATTAAAAGTAGAGGAGACAGGAACAGGCTGAGACTTTGGGGACTGGAGCAAAGAGAGAAAGCTGAGTGAGCCATTTCCTACATCATCAGCCCTCCTTTAACAAAGTATCTGAGGAACCAAAGTTCATGTCTATGGACACATAAACACTGTCCAGAAATTCAAATGATTATCTCATAAAAATTTATCATTTGATTTTAACAATTCATAACTTTTTAAAAGCAAATCAGAATTAATCCTATTACATCAAGAAACTGCAGCCTTAGTTTGAAAGACTAAATATTAGAAATGGGCACAATTTGTAATTTGACTTCAAGAGCCAGAGCTCCTCTTTCTCTTGCTCATGGAAATTGTGGCAGAAAAGTCTTCCCTTTTTATCAGTATTTGATGTCCCCTTATACCAGGGTATCTTACCTGGTGACCATATGGCTCCAGTCATATGTCAGTGCCAAAGATTAAAGGGATATTATATTCAGAAATTTTACAGTTGGGTAGCTCAGAGGGCATCCAGTACCAGTGTAGAAATTCCTTTTAGAGCATTAGTTCTGAAATGTGAATGTGTATAAAAATAATATGGGGGCGGATGTGGCTCAAATGGTTGGGCGTCCGTCTGCCATATGGAGGAACCTGGGTTCGATCCCCGGGACCTCCCGAAGGCGCACGGGCTGCCAGGCTCTGTGTGCCGCTGAGCTGTCGGGCCCCGAGAGCCATGCAGCAGGGATGATGACGTAACAGGAGAGAGACAAGACGAGATGCTCCGAAAGCTCCAGAAGCCAGGAGCTGAGGTGGCGCAGGCGGCAGAACACCTCTCTCCTACATCAGAGGTCTCCAGGATCGAATCCTGGTGAAGACTGGAGGAGGAGGATGAGAAGAGATGGCAGGAAACAGACACAGAGAATTTGCCCAGCGAATGGACACAAAAAAAACAGCAAATGGGAAAGGGGGGATTTAAAATGGATAAAGTAAATAAATAAATCTTAAAAAAAAATAATAATAATAATATGAAGTGTTTACTTCATCCTTTTCTCTCTTTTTTTGGGGGGGATACTGGGGATTGAACCCCAGACCTCATAAGTGAGAAGCCAGTGCTCAACCACTGAGCAACATCGGCTTCTGGTTCATTTCTTTTGATCTATCTTCAACTTAACTGGTTCTTTTCTTCAGTCATTTCCAATATGCTGTCAAGCCCATCCCAATGATTTTTTTTTAATTGCAGATATCATATGTTTTAGTTTCAAAATTTCCATTTGGTGCATGTTTTATGGTTTCTGTTTCCCTGCTGAGATTTCCTATTTGTTCAATCATTACAAGCATATTCCTTTACATCCCTGAACATATAATAGCTGCTTATAAATCCTTGATCACTAATTCCAACATCTGGGACATCAGAATTGGCTTCCACAGATTAGCTTTTCTCCTGAATAGGGGTTATGTTATCCTGTTTCTTCATATGTCTACTAATTTTGGATTGTCCTAGCCATTGCAAATGAGATGTTGCAGAGAATCTTGATTCTGTTTTACTTCTCTGAAGAGTGTTGATTTTGTTTGTTTCTTTTAACAGTCTTTTAGCTTAGCTGTGCTCAAACTCCAAACTCTTGTCTTCCTTTAAGTGGACTGTAGCTGTAATGTCTATTCTTTAGCCTTAGCTGGGCTTCTCACAGTCTGTCCCAAGCATCCACAGTTTAGGGATCAGACAGAACTGGGCAGAATTTATACACAGAATTTGGGTCTTTCCTTTTTGGCTCTTTTTTTTCCACGTTATTCCCCCTTACTTTCCAAGCGCGGTGGTCACCCTGAACTCTGTGCTTTGGTTATTCAAGCCAGTAAGACCAAGTTTTTACTGAGTTTTGGGCCACCTAATTTATTGCCAATTGAGGTGATTAGCCATAAAACCTGAAAACCTACCCAGTACTCTTCCTATCTTCCAAGAGTAACCCTTCTTCCAAGGGTTACTCTCCAGTTTCTGACTGCATTTTTGTTTTTGTTTTTTATTTATTTTTAAAAATACTTTCAAACTTACAAGACAGTTTCAAAAACAATGCAAACTCCATACACAGAACTTCAACAGAGCCATACCCTCAAGATACCCAGAGCCACCAATTTTAACATTTTGCCACATGTATTAGTCTGCCAAAGGGATGCTGATGCAAAGTACCAGAATCTGTTGGCTTTTATAAAGGGTATTTATTTGGTATAAAAGCTTACAGTTACAAGACCATAGAAAGTCCAACTCAAGGTTGCTTTCTCACCAAAGTCAGTTGCCATGTATTGAAGCAAGATGGCAACTGATCTCTGCCTGGTCTATCCTTTCCTTTCAGGCTTCCAGTCCCCTCTCTCCTGGTTAGGGCTTCCTATATCAGCTTCAAACTATCAGGTGAATGGCTCTTCTCTCCCCAGGGCCTTAGCTGTTTGCGCCATCTCCTTTCTGTCACATGGCAAAGTTCTTTCCTTTTCTCATGTGTCTTCTTGAGTGAGTGTCCATTTATATAGGCCCACCAAGGGGGTGGGGACTCAACCTGAGTCATGTCTTACTGAGGGGTCAAATCAAAGCCCTAATCTTAATAGGTAATTTAATCAAGGACCCCTCAGCTGAATCCAATATAATCAAAGGGCATTACACCCGCAATAGATTAGTTTACAAACATAATCTTTTTCTTCTGGGGATTCACAAATAATCTCAAACTGCCATACCACATTTGCCATATCCCTCTAATTGTAACAGTCTGAGGTTCTTTTATTAATTCCCCAAAAGAGAAGGATTATGTTTTTGAACTAATCCACTCCTGTGGGTGTGGGGCCTTCTGACTAGATGTCAGTGAGGCATGAATTTTCTTTCTTCCTTTTTTTTTTTTTTTTTTTTTTTGGTGAGGTACCAGGGCCAGGGGTTTAACCCTGGACCTCGTATGTGGGAAGCTGGCACTCAACCACTAAGCCACACCAGCTCCCCCAAGTTGGTTTTTTTTGTTTGTTTGTTTGTTTGTTTTTAGGGATCGAACCTGGGACCTCCGATGTGGGAAGCAGGTACTCCGCTTGAGTCACATCAGCTCCTTCAATTTTCTTATCTTCAAGATTGCTGATTCTTTCTTCTGCCATCTCCAATCTGCTGTTGAACCCCTCTAGGGAATTTTTAATTTCTTCAGCTCTCTTTGGTTCCTTTTCATAATTTTCATCTCTATTATACTCATTTTGAATTCATCTATCATTTTTCTGTTTCTTTTCCTTTAGTTTTTCTGTTTCCTTTAGTTCTTTGTCCATGTTTTCCTTTATTTATTTGAATACATTTAAATTCAAATAAGTCTTTGTCTGGTACATCCCAGGCCTGGTCCTCTTCACTGAGGGTTTCTAATGCTTTAATCTCCTTTGCCTGGGTCATGACTTCATGGTTTTTTGCCCTTTTGTTGAAACCTGGACATATTTATATTTTAATGTGTTATTGCTGGAATTTAGAGTCTGAGGTACCTGTTCCTAAGCAGTGTCCAGCTAGTATGACAGAGCTCTCCTTGAATGCCAGGAGCTAACAAAAAGAAAAAGAAAAAGAAAAAGAAAAAGAAAAAGAAAAAGAAAGAGAAAGAGAAGAAAGAAAAAGAGAAAGAAAAAGAAAGGAAGGAAGGCTCCAGGATGTGTAAGTTCATTGAGGGTGGTGGGCCACACTGTGGGAGATGTTTGTGTGGGATGTGGTGGGAGGTGTGGGAGGTGGGCAACATGGGAATCCCAGTGGGTTCTGTGTAATATTTTGGGTAATCTAAGCACCTCTTAAAATATATGTATATATATATATAAATAACATTTTTGTAAGCAAACACACATATATGCATATATATTTATATATCATTTTGCAAATGTTTGTATGTATTGTGAGAATTTTGATTTTTACCCATAATAAAAAAAAAAAAAAGAAAAAGAAAAAGGAAGGAAGGAAGGAGGGAGGGAAGGAGGGAGGGAGGGAGGGAGGGAGGGAGGGAGGGAGGGAGGGAGGAAGGAAGGAAGGAAGGAAGGAAGGAAGGAAGGAAGGAAGGAAGGAAGGAAGGAAGGAAGGAAGGAGACCTTTGTAACTGTTCTCCTTCAGGGCTTATCCATGAATCAGTTTGGAGAATAGTTCCAGACCAAAGCGTAGTGACTTCCTGATCCTTTCTGCACATGCCTCTGGTCTTGGCCCTACAGTTGGCCCTAAAAAATCCCCAGGTTACACAGTTCCAAATGCCCCCTCTTCCCTAGGGAACAGTTTCCTCACAGTCCCAGGCACTGTACTATATGCTCTATAACCAGCATTCCCTTGTCCCAGGCAGCCACTTGACTGCTGTCCCACAATGTTCTGTAGAAGAGCTGGGTGAGCCGCCTTCTACCTGATGGGCAAGTTATGGGACAGTGATCCCTCAGGCCACCACCAGACAGACTGGACCTGACATACATGCTCCCAGTATGTGCACAAGGGTCACTTTGCTCCCTCCAGAATCTGGACCAGGTATTCATACTGGGAGCACAGGCTGGCTCCAGGCAGAGCTGGTGAGGAGTAGGAAAGGGGCCAGCCAGAGTGCCACAAGTTCCTACTGCTTTTAAGTAGCCTTTTTCTTGATTCAGCACTCATCCTGTTCCTTCAGACTTTTAACTGTTTTCTACAGCTTTGAGAAAGATGTTTCTGCCAGTTCCTGTTAGTTTTTCAAAGCTTTGGTGGGGGGACAAGGCCCTGAAGTGTCTCATTCTGCCATTTTGAATGGGGCAGGGCTCCAAGTCCTTGCCTGCTTTTTTTTGCTCTCCAGTGCCTTCAGGTAGCTGTGTTTGTTTGTTTGTTTGTTTGTTTGTTTTTTAAATATTTTATTTAGTATGTATAGTTGTTTTCTGGAAAGGGTTGGTTTGTCTGTTAAGAGCAACTATGCCATTACCAGAAGGAAAATCTAAGCCTTGGAGTGATTACTTTAAAATGTAGTTTCAGACCTCATTCCAGAGATACTGATTCAACAGGCTTGGGGTAAAGCCCAAGAATCTACGTTTTTAAAAGTGCTACAGATGGTATTACTGACCATACTTTCAGAACATTCCTGAGTCATTCAGCTCTGTTCAAGTACTTCCCATCACATCTATTCCTTCTTATTTATTATGCATATACTTATAGAAAATCTAATCTAATCTCTATTTATTTACTGGAAGAAAAAGAGCAAAAAAATCCAAACTCAACAATTAGTGTTTGTGGCAGAATAAAACTCATAGATTCTCATGAAGGAGCCTGAATAAGCTCAGACTTAAAGCAGTGGTCTAGACGTAAGTCACATTATAAAGCCATGGGAATGGAAGGAAAATTTCCTAACAGAGTAAATCAAAGCAATAGCAATCAGTTCCTTAAGACAGAGTAAGATTATGCTTTAGCAGAGGACTCATATAGGAGATTGACTTCAAAAACCCAATGTAGTGAGTTCAAGGAAGAGAAATGAGTAACTGACCAGACAGGTAGGGTTTGAGAAAGTCTAGGAACTGGATTTCTGGCCACATCGTTTAGAGGACAAGACTTTAAACTCCTCAAGGGCAGACCATTATACCTATTTTTTGCACCACAAGCTCAGCACCTGCACAGTGCCTGCAGGGAGCAGGCACTTAATATGAATACAAAGAGAAATCTTGGGCCAGCCAGGGGTCATCAAGTGAGTGACCTGAGTCAGAGAGCACAGGTATCAGAGAGAACAACCTCTTCTATGAGAGCTCTCATCAGGAAAATAAAAAGAAAAAACTCAAATAGTAATTTGAATAATGGAATACAACCAAGCCTGGAAGACTTCAAAGACTGGCTTTCCTCAGTTTTCTCACCAAAAGAGAGTGCACAATTCTTGCACTTATTTTTCTAAGCAACCATATCACAGGTGTACTTACTGTATTAGAATTTTCCCTCAATTCCGAATCCGTGGACAGAAGCCTCAAGTCACTCAGACAAAGTGAGTGATTTGTATCCTGTGAAAGAGAAAAAATTCCAACTGAGTCATAAAAATCAGGGTTTATAATAGCATATCATGTAATAAAACACTTCATTATTAACTCCCAAAAGTTCCAAATGTCTAGATATGCTACCTGGAGAGGCATAAGCTATCCAAAAGCAAGGGTTATGTGAGTTATTTCATTTTTAAAATCCTGATATTCTTAGAAGAATCTCTTACATTTCTTATAGATGGTTAAGAAAGTAAGGGTACTTAAGTTATCTCAGGACTCAGACTCCAGAGTAACAAAAGCTGCAATAATATGAAATGAATCTGTTCAATTGATTTTTTTTTTTTTTTTTTAAGATTTTATTTATTTATTCATTTATCCCCCCCTTGCTGCTTGTGCTCGCTGGGTCAGCTAACCACACCGTGCGGGCGGGCTTGCCTTCACCAGGAGGCCCCGGGAACCGAACCTGGGGCCTCCCATATGGTAAATGGGAGCCCTACTGATTGAGCCACAGCCGCTTCCCCATTCAATTGATTTTTAACATTTACAAAGTGATTTCACATGTCCTCATTTGCTATTCCTATAAACTTTAGAAATACTTTATTATTTTTTTTTTTTTTTTTTTTACCAGGAGGTCCCGGGAATCGAACCCGGGTCCCTCCATATGGGAGACGGACGCTCAACCAGTTGAGCCACATCCGACCCAGAAATACTTTATATTCCCATTCTAAATATGAGAAAATTGATGCTAACACAGTGGCAGTGAACTACCCAAGGACACATAATTAGCAGAAGGCAAATCCAGTGCTTCTGACTGAAAAATCCATCTTTCTTCCATGACACCATGGTGCCCCGATATGGGGATTCAAGAAATCCTAATCTGGTGGTACTAAGGATTCATTATTCAAACATAGCTGTCCAGGCTAAGTCTGAACTCTAGTTCCTAGAATGCCAGTCATGATTGGTACACTTTATGTGGTAACCCTTTTTTTCCTCAAGTTGACCAGCTGCTCCCATTCATGCATGCATTCAACAAATATTGAGCATCTACTATGTATTAGGCACTGTTTCATGCCAGGGATACAATAATGAACAAAATAATGTTCCTGCCCAGAAAGAGCTTACATTCTAGTGGGGAGAGAGGAACAAACAAACAAATTAATATACAGTATGCAAAATGATGATAAGTAAGTGCGATTGATGTAAAGGGAACAGGGAATTCTGAAGTAGGAGCTGCTTTGTTATTAGATGGTTAGTGAAGGCCTCTCAGATAAGGCAACAGTTGAGCAGAGACTGAAGAAAAGAGGGGGTACGCCATACACATCTCTGTGGAAAGTGTTCCAAGCAGAAGGGACAGCAAGTACCAAGGTCTGAAGGTAGGAGTGGGCTTTCGTTGTTCAAGGAACCACAAGGAGAGCAATACGGCTGAAGTGAAGGGAAGAGAAGTAAACGAGGTGAGAGAGGTTACCAGGCCAGATTATGTAGGGCTTTGTGGCCCATTATAAAGATTTAAACTTTTATTTTAAGTAATAAAAGAAGCTAATAGATAGTATCAGCAGAGGGAGGAAGTCATTTGCCATATGGTTTAGAAAGCTCTCTCAGGCTGATATATGTAGAATAGCCTGTGGCAGGGTGGAATGGGGTGGGAAGAGGAAAAGAGAAAAGATGCAAAGATGACCACTTAGCATGTTACTGCATAAATCCAGGCAAGTCAGACACAAAAGGACAAATATTGTACAGTGTCACTAATATGAACTAAATACGAAGAATAAATGCACTGGAGTTAAAACCTAGAGTAAAGGTTATTAGGAGATAAGAGGAGGGCTCAGAAGGTGTACTGACGCTAATATATGTGGAAGTTTTAATTAACTTGACTATAAAAGTGTGGAAATGGATAGAGTCAATGGTAACACATTAAAGTGAGCAGAATGAACACTGCTGGTCTATAAATGGGATTGTGGTTGAAAAGGGTAGTCTAGGAAAGTAAATGTCAATTGAAAGAAAGCTAAAGAATAATCTAGGGACTGAATAACACAGTGAACCCAGAGATGGATGAGAATTGTGGGTAATAATACAAATACAAGATTGTCCTTCTATGAACTAGAACAAATGTATATCACTATTGCAAGGTGGTAAAAATATAGAGAAGCATGGGAAAAATACAATTAATGTAACCTATGGACTGTAGTTAACAGCAATACTGTAATATTCTTGCATCAATGCCAAAGATGTACTGTGTTAATAACAGGGAAGTATGGAAAAAATATACCAAATGTATGCTATAGACCATAATTAGTGGTAATAGTCTAATATCTCATAATCTCTAACAAATGTTCCACAACAACGTACAGTGTTGGTGGAGGGGTGTTGTATGGGAATTACACACGTTTACAATTGATTTGTAAGTTCGCATCCTCTCTAATAAAAATATATTAAAAAAAAAAAAAATCCAGGCAAGTGGTGATAGTGCTTTGGACTAAGTGATCAGAAGTGATGAGATTCTAGATATATTCTCAAGGTTTGTCGTGGATTGGCTATGGAGTGGAGTCAAGAATAATCCCAAGATTTTTGGCCTCTGCCACTAGAAAACAGACATGCCATTTATTAAGGTGGTGAAGACTGCAGGAGGAGCAAGTTGGAACATGTTAAGTTTGTGATACCTAATAGATATTTGAGTGGAGATGTTGAGTAGGTGGTTGAATATACAAAGGCTGGAGTTCAGGGAGAGATCCAGGCTGGAGATGCAAATTTGGGTTCAAAGGCAATACAGATGTCATTCAAATCCTTGAAAATATATGAGATATACTCCACTGAGGAGTAAATAGAGACCCAGAGAAGATGAGATCTGAGGTGAGCAGTGGGGCACTTCAACATTTAGAGGTTGCTGGCAGTTGTCCTTGCATTATTACAAAAATGAAAAATTGATCATCACTTAATAAATGCAGATCAGTAAACAAAGACTCTCAAATCTCCATTTTTTAAATCGGGTTTTACAGATGAAGAACTCAGGCAGCCAGGCCTCAGAGGCTGCACTCTTCACAACTAACTGCTCTCTGAAGTCTGACTACCTGTCTAAATTAGACTAATTATAAGCTATAGAATCCTAGGCAAGTTATTTAATTACACTTTGCTTCAAGTTTCTCTATCAGTAAAATGAGGATAATAATACCTGACAGAATTTTTGTGAGTGCGTTGGTCCACATAAAAGCACTTAGGACAGTGCCTCGTGTATAGCAAATATTCAATAAATATTAGCCATCATTATTAACAAAACAACATGGGGGGGGGTGTCCTTTTAAAGGGATCATTTGTTGTTTAAAAATGGAAACCACAGAATTAGAGTGTGCTGTCTCTCCCAAAATCAAAATCGTACTACACACTCTAGGAACCTCATTATTCAAGAGGTTAGAGTGCTTCAGCTTCTTTATCTGTAAAATGCAGGTTATAATAGTACTCATTTCATAGTTTTAACAGCCATAAGGTAAGTGCTCAATACCATATTAGAAGTAATAACAGTAATGCGAATATTCTCACTGTCCTGATTCTGTGATAATCAGGGTGGGCTAAACATTCGCTATATTAGAAACCATGCATGTGTCCCCAGACCTCGTTTTCCTCCCTAGGTCTGGTTTTTAGAATGCTGGTGATAAACTAAGCCTGATTTATTATATGTCCATCCTGTGTGGGAAAAGACTGTAACTCTAGGTATCTCTGGTCAACCTTAAGAGATATAGCAGGGGGCTATATCTGGTTGGCGTCCATCTCCCATATGGAGGGACCTGGGTTCGATCCCCGGGACCTCCTGGTAAAAATTTAAAAAATATATAGAAGGTGCGTGGGCCGCCAGGCCCTGTGCGCGGGCGCACCACCAGTTCCCGCGAGCCACACAGCAAGATGATGACATAATAGGAGAGTGACACAAGGGAGAGGCAAGATGAGACGCACCGAAAAACCAGCAACTAAGGTTGCGCGGGCAGGATGCCTCTCTCCTACATCAGAGATTCCAAGGATTGAATCCCAGTGAAGACAGGAGGAGAAGGATGAGAAGAGAGGGCAGAAAATGGACACAGAGTTGCCCAGCGAATGGACACAGAAACAGCAAAAACGGGGGGGAGGGGGAAGGGGTGTAAAAATGGATAAAAGTAAATAAATAAATAAATCCTTAAAAAAAAAAAAAAAAAAAAAGAAGTAATAACAGTAAATTTATCCCAAGATTTCTCTGGAATGGAGCTGCAGGGGAGAGGGAAATAGAATAGGCTTGGTAAAGAGGAATGGGGGTGGGGGGGCAGATGTGGCTCAAGTGGGTTGACTGCCTGCTTCCCACATGAAAGGTCCTGGGTTTGGTTCCTGGTGCCTCCTAAAAAAAACAAAACAAGACAAAAACGAACAATAAGGAAACAAATGAAAAAACCAACGCAGGGAGCTGATGTTGCTCAGTGGTTGAGTGCTGGCTTTCCGCATATGAGGTCCTGGGTTCAATTCCCAGCCCTAGTACCTCAAAAAAAAAAAAAAAAAAAAGAATGGACAAACTCTACAGAGGCTTGTCTTAAGCCAATGGCTCTCAAACTGTTTGGTCGGCAGGGAATCCAAAAGGGCAACTGACTCTCCCACAGATTATGCCTGGCTCTCCTATGATAGACGTGTGAAGCAAATTATTAATCCATGTTCCATACTCAAGTACAGATATGTATGTCATCTTATAGACATGAATAGGAAAACAGCCTCTTACAGCAGCTGGCTGATCTTTTGACAGCCAATCTGAGGCCACTGGTTTTAAGAACACCTTTTCCCACCATACCCGATGGAAATGAAGCAGAGCTATTATCAGAGGCTCTGGCTTCCACCACCCTGCACAAAGATATAGATCTTGACCCTGATTTATTCCCTCTCACCAACAGATATACACAGAATAAATTTTAAGCTTTTATTTTGATACACAAACATTTGTTGCTGTACTCTAGTGACCAGATCAAAGCAAGAGACAAAATCACTGCGTACCTCTGATCCATTGTGATTTGTAAGTGCATTGTAAGAGTGTCCTTTGTTATCATGACCTTTCATGTGACTTTTGAGACTGTACTGAGTGCTGAATGTTTTCTCACAGCCATTACTGGGGCAGAAAAAGGGCCTTTCACCTGCAAAAATGACAAAGTAGCATTATTTTGACAATAAAGTCATTTCACTGGATTAAGAAATCTACCTTTTCCCTACAAAGAGAAGTAAATATTCTTAGGAGGATTCAGGTAACAGTTGTTAAAAGTTGGATAAATTACATGTTAATCATCATAGTCCTAAAACTTAAAGCAGAGCAAAGCACAGGAAGGGCCTGCTCCTAGGAAGTCTAAAGAGATTATTAGGTTTCTCAAAGGATCTTTTTTAGGGTATCTCTGTATTTATTTCATTTCTTAAGATTGAATTCCTGAGTCCAACCTTTAGATCCTTTTACCTCTGAAAGAAACTCAAACATTACTGCTGATTAGGCTCGCTCCCTATATGTAGCCCTCAAGGGCTCAACAGAAACATAGATATTTATGGGCTTGATGAAAGCTAAAATAAAAAATAGCCTAAACTCACCAGTATGTGTACGGACATGAGTTTTAAGGTGGTGGCTTGCTGCAAATGCTTTTCCACAGCCGTCGTGATCACACCTAAGTAGGTGTTTAAGCAAAAAAAAAAAAACAGCAGTCATTAACCAATAGATCTTTAATCTTCAACATCTTTTGCAAATACAGACTAAAACAAATGTTCAGAACACTAAGTTCAAAAGAATGAAAACTGGTTTTATGGATAGGATTGAGATGTCCTTGGTAAGGTAAGATGACATTTTTAGGATATAATGACCCAGTATAATTATTTTTGTCCTATAGGTAAAGCATAGGTTGAGAGCCTGACAATTGATGCCTTTTCATGACTTAAAACTTTAGTTTTTGTTTTTTGTTTTTTGTTTTTACCAGGAGGTACCGGGGATCGAACCCCAGTCTCTCCATATGGTAGACGGACGCCGAACCTTTTGAGCCACATCCGTTTCCCAGACTTAAAACTTTATGAACAGTGAGAAATGGAACAGAAAATCTACTGCCCGTGGAATATTAGCAATATTGAGAGTGGGTAGAGAGGCTCTCACATATGCATGGGAGCCTGAAATATAATATTAGAAGAGAATCAGTCAGAATTTTTTTGACTGTAAAGACTTATCTATATTCTTCAGTTTTGAGACCTACTCTTTCTCCTTTACTTTCTTGATAACCAAAGCCAGAAGTAATCTTCCCTTTCCCAGAACTCCTAAGGCATTTATTAATCTACATACTTCTTTGATGGCACCTCTTACTTCCAATCTGTTATCATCTTTATGTGTGTACATTTGTTATCTGTTCTCATAGACTATAAACTCTTCAAGGGCAGGGTCCACGTAGTTCTTCATATTTGCCATAGTTCTTACACATAGCAAGCACTCAATAATTATTTATAATGAATGAATGCACTTCCTTAAAAACGAAAATAAACTTTATTTCTTTAGACAGGAAGCTTCCCTAATGCACTTTTTTTTTTTTTTTTAGGGAGAGCGTGAATGCAGTCCCCCACTACCACAAATTATGCAGTCGAGTTTCCTGCATTTGGGGAAATCACAGGGGTCCGCACATCTGGTGTGCAATGGATAAGCCTCATCCTGAGAAAACCACCTTTGTCATCATGGTATCTCCCCTGCCAGGTAAGCATGTCTTTTAATTTTTAATTACATATAATCATGAGATCTGAAGTCCCATCTTATATTCAAGAAGAAATTCCTAGTAGTTTCAATCATCTCCAAAAACAAATGTATGCGACTGAACAGAAATCAAGAGTCCCCTCAGCAACCTATGGGGGTAAAAAAGTAACCTAAGCGTCACATCATCTGGAGAGTAACCAGTAAGAATCTAACTACTCTTGCTTTTAAAGGGGCCATGACTCAAAATTCTATTCCATTTAATTGGCATAGGAGTTGACTGTCCTTTGATTCTAAGTATTCTAATAAAGAGATGAATGATTTGAAAAGGGAAAGGTAGCATATTTTATTACATGAATATAACAGTGATATCTCCTGCCAATCTTATAAGGCCCATTGTTTATAAGCCATTTGCAGTAATACATCTCTATACTACATTTAGGGGGTTACTAACTGATTATCTCACGATAAATGTCATACAATCATCCAAAATTATTTTTGAACACATACTGAATGCCCAGACCATGTTAGGTGGTATGAGAAGGGAAGAAAGTAGTTGATACAAGCCTTTCTTTCAAGCTTAGTAAATTTATACATATACCTATTTAATATATATATTAAATGTCAAATATATTTATATACTTGACATATATAAATAAAAATGGGTGACCTATGTGTATATTTATGCATATGATATTACAAAGCAACAACTGAACAAGTAATATAATAAAATACCTGTCGTGCTAGCCTAAGCATGTCTACCCTTTATTTCCCCTCTCACCTCTCCTCCCTTTCCTATCTCAGTTCTTGGCTAGGTATCCCTCCTCTGTGCTCAAAGCACTTTAGGCATCTCTCAGTCTCAGATACTGTCTAATTACTTGTTCTTTTCCACCAGATTGTAAGGTCCTTAGGAAAAAGAGCCTGTGTCTTAGTATTTCTCTAGCATTAATAAAAGTACCTACCACATAAGTGAGTTTCAACCAATGCTTCTTGAAAATAAGGGGAAAAATAAGGCAGAAAGACATCCCACAGAGTAAGGATGTTCCTGGAACCTATCACTACTCCTCCCATCTGCAATAGCTAGTTATAACTATCCTGGGGAGAGCTATCACTGCCAAAGAAAGAGTTAGTGAAGGGAGTTTTCTTTATACTTTGAAAATTTTCAGAGTATATCCAGACTCAGCTGAAACCTGGTCTGTAATAAACAGGTCTGTAGAAACCAGCAAGACCTACCGAAATGGCTTTTCTCCTGTATGGGTTCGAATGTGCTTCCTCAGATCACTGAGTGTGGTGAAGTATTTGCTGCATCCTTCAGATTCACAGTTAAACGTTTTCCCTGTGTGAAGCCTCTGATGTGCTTTCAGCCTGGAAAATATCCCAGAGAAGTTCCCTTTGTCATAAAGTACGACAGAGCCTCCCTATGTCAGCGTAATGTCCTTCGGGGTCAAGTACATAAGAATTCTATACTCATAATATATTAGCATCCAATTTTTTTTGCCTGCAGAAAAACCCAGAGAAGCATATTTCATAGGGTTATGAACATGACTCTGGAGCTAGACTGCCTGGTACTGAGATCTTGAGCCAGTACCAGAACTTCTCTGTGCTTCAGTTTACTTCTCAGTTGTTGTGAGGATTATACTTAGCATACTGCCTAGCACATAGGGAGTGCTTTATAAGTGTTAACTATTGTTATTTTTGTTATTTTATACCCGGTGTCAAAGACTAATAGAGGTTGCCTGATATAAACAGTGGAAAAGAGAAAAGGAAATTGAATGTCACTCCATATTTCCCAGGGTTATCTTCAAGGTGAGGCAAGAAAAAGTTTTTTTCAAAGTGAGGTAGGAAGGAAAATTACAGCAGCCACCACACCAAGATCCTGAGCCAAAGGGAGATACAACTCTATGCCAAACACTAAAATACCCAGGCAGAATGTCACTCCATGAGATACAAATCTAGACACGGATGTAGATATTTTTAACTAACCCCAGTATATGTTAACCTTTAAGTAACAAGTTCCTCTAGTGAATTTTAAATAGTTTAGCACAGCTGTGCTTTTCAAAGCCTTGAAAGTGAACATCTCTACTGTGCAGAGCGAGAGCTCTGCACTCATGACAAGGTAGGGCTGGTGGAGCAAGTGGAAATAGAGGCTGACCTGTACAGCGTGTTGAACGCCTTCTCACAGCCCTGAACATCGCACTCAAATGGCTTCTCCTTCGTGTGCACTCGCACATGGATCCTGAGGCTGTAGGAGGTGAGGAAGGCCTTTCCGCAGCCCTCCTGATTACAGACAAAGGTGTACTCTCCTCGGTGAGTCTTCTGGTGGGTGCGCAGGTTGCCTGCTGTGCTGTAGGTGCGGGGACAGCCTTCAAAGGTGCACTGGTACCGCTTTACCTGGCATAGAGAGGATATCTCATCAGTAGGGCAACAGAGCTGCCAGGGCCTAACTCCCCACAGAGCTCAGTACTCAGGAGATGTAGACAATACAAATGGATTTTTATCATAAACACAGAAAACCATCTCTAACAACAAAGTTGGGAAATCTTCCCATTCATAAAATTGTACTAGATAACATGATGTACAACAGGGAAAAGATAAGCTTGTATGTAGGTGAATATTCTAAATGTATATAAAAAGGGTGTTATCTGACTCTAATATACATCTGTCATCTAAAGGTGGGCATATACCTGTCTCAATTATCTATATCCAAATAAAATCTTGACTTTGTTTTAAGGATTGATTAAACACCCTGCCCTCTGGCACTACATGTTGATTGAAATTGAACACCATAAAAACCGAGTCTAAAACATCCTGAAATTTATATACTTAAATCATCAAGCAATTATTTCCCCAGCATAGTTCCCACTACAAATTTTCAAGTCTACAAAATGAAAACAACGTATCATGAATTTTTTGGAATATTTAGTGGTATGACATTTTTCAAGCTACCAGCCTCTTTGCTTCCTTTTACCACCAAAGTTCTTGAAAGAGCAGTCTACATGTGCCTCCATTTCCTTCAACACTCATGTATATCAAAACCATTTGGCATGCTGGCTTCCCTGTACTAAAATTATTCTCTTGGTCAAATTCTTTCATCCTTCCCTATTCTCCTGTATAATTTGCAATATACCTCATTGGTGACATTTTCTCTTTCTGAAAACTTGTCATTAAACAACATAGCAGTATCATCTTGGTTCTTCTCTTACTCCTCAGGGCATTCTTTCTATCCTTCCCTGAGCCACTCCTTTCCCCTAATATTTCCCCTAATTCCCAAAAGTGGGTGTATTCCAAATCTTATCTCTCATCTCCCAAATCTTCCCTCATGTCTACACTGGTGCACTGCAAACAGGATTAGACTTAGTGGCAGAAGACTGAATTCTGGCACTTATGTTCAAGTCCTTGAGCAAACTATTTCACTTCTCTGAACTTCAGGATCTTTATTTCTAATATGAAAATATTAATGCTATTCTGCCTGTCTCACAGTGTATTTGAATGGAACAAAATGGGATAAAACATTTGTGAAAATAGTTTTTAAATTATATCAAATAATTTGCATATGAAGGTACTAGCAGTATCTTCTCTTTAGTCTTAAACAAATCTTCATGTGCCTAAGTCTCTAATCCTAACCTTTCTCCAAAGTTTCAGTCCATATCTCCAATTATGCTTTTGTTTCTTATTCTTCAACATTTACTAAACTATTATCTCCCAGGCACCATGCTAGATACCACAGAAAAGAAGATAGATAAGACAAAGCCTCTACCTTTAAGGAGCTCTACTTTTCTACTTTTTTTTTCCCCCGAGGTACCAGGGCCAGGGATTAAACCCCTCATAGATGGCAAGCTGGCACTCAAACCACTGAGCCACATCGGCTCCCCTAAGGAGCTCTACCTTTAAGGATTCAGGCATGTGCACAAATTATTATACAGTGTTGAGTCCTATAATAAACACATGCACAAGATGCTTTAGGAACATAAAAAATGGAATACCTAACTCTTCTCAGAAAAGAAATCAGTGACGGTTAAAAGCCAAGGTATTCTCTCTGAACTGAGGGCGTTTTTTTTTTTTTTTTTTGCTTGTTTGTCTAGTTTTAAGGAATGAGTTGAAAAGGTGTTCTTCAGACAAACCAGGAAGAGAAGGGCACTCCAGAAAGAAGGAACAGCATGGGAAATCCATGGAGAGATGAATGAGTGAGTTGTGTACAGTGAACCAAAAATACACTTGCAGTACATGAGAGATTGGCAGGAGAGGAGTCTAGAAAAATAAGGTAAGGCCTCCTTAGTTAAGAAGAACAATAGAATGGGGAACCATCTACAGGTTTTAACCAAGACAAAAATGCAATCAGATTTGGGACTTAAGAGAGATAATTCCAGCAGGCTTGTGGAGGATGGACTGGAAGGGAAAGAGAGTAGAAGGGAAAGAAGTTAAGAGAAGAGGGTCAACAGTCCAGGAGAGAGATGAAAGAACCCAAACTGGAGAAGTAAGAGTGGAAATTATGAGAAATCAAGGAGGGAAGAAATGACTGGCTGGAGTTAACCACTGGGTGCTAAAGATGAAAGGTGTGTGTGTGGGGGGGTGGGTATAGGAAGGGCGGTTGAGATCGACCCCCAAGTTTATGGCCTGTATGACTAGGATAGATGGTCACACTGCCAATTTTGGGCTGGGTGGGGGGATGCGTAGGGATGATGAGCTAGGTGTGCTGCCAGGATTTCCAGGTGAATTGTCTAGTAAACAGGCTAGAAGCAAAGAAGAAAGCCTACAGCAAAAGCCTTTGATACACAGATAATCGATGACTTTACCTGTATACTAAAGCATGTTCAGGTTCAAGCCCCAGCTCTATTATTTACGAGCTGTGTAACCTTGGGAAAATTACTTAAACACACTAAGCCTCAATATCCTTATTTATAACATGGACGAAACAAAATCTGTCTTTACAGCGTTGTTGCAAGGATTAGGAATAATGTATACAAAGCATTTTAATATAGTGAGTGGCATATAGTAGGCACTCAGTAAAGAAATAGCTCTTACAAGAGGACAAAGAATTAACTCCTGAGTCACCAGGGTTTAAGGTACTAGTAAAAGAAAGGAAGCCCATGGTGGATGATTGGGGAAAAGGGCTGGAGAAGTAGGAAGAGACAAAGGAGAATGATGGCACAGAAGCCAAAAGAACAAGTATCTCAAGGAAAAAGGAATAATTAAAATTTCGAAAGTCAGAGAAAACAAAGAAGATAAGGAATGGGGAAACTACTGGATCCAGCATATAGGAATTTGCTAATGACTTAGCAAGTTTTAATGGACTTATGAGATCAGAAGTCTAGATTAAGTAAAAGGTGAAACAGAGGTAGAGTAGAAATGGAAAGCAGCAGCAGAAGTAGACTTTTGAGTTTATTTATTTATCTATGTAGGATAGGCCTTGAGCATATTTGGATAAGGAAAAGTCCTAGAAGAAAGAAAAGTGAGACACTGGGGATTTAGGAAGGAACATCAAAAAGAGAGAGAGATGGGGAGCAGATGTAGCTCAAGTGGTTGAACGCTTGCTTTCCATATATAAGGTCTGGTGTTCGATCCCCAGTACCTCCTAAAAAAACAAACAAGAAAACCAACTCTCATTGGGGAGCAGATGTAGCTCAGTGGTTGAGCACCTCCTGCTTCCCAAGTATGAGGTCCTGGGTTCAATCCTGGGTACCTCCTCAACAACAAAAAAAAGCCTGGGTGGAAAGAAAAGCCTCAGGTAGGAAGAGAGACATTCCATTTCAGAGAACAGCAGAATTGAGATAAGGATGGGTGTGACTCAGGAGCCCAAACATTTTTTCTGTAAAGGGCTAGATAGTAAATATTTTAGGCTTTGCAGGATGTTCAGTGTGGAAGGAGCTATAGATAATAAAATGAAAAGCATGGCTATGTTCCAATAAAACTTTATTTATGGACTCTGACATCTGAATTTTATACAATTGTCATGTGTCATGAAATATTACCTTTTTTTTTTTTTCAACCACTTTTAAATGTAAAAACCAGTTAGCTCGAGGGCCATACAAAAAGTCACATGGAGGGGAAGCGGCTGTGGCTCGATCAGTGGGGCTCCCGTTTGCCATGTGGGGGGCCCTGGGTTCGGTTCCCGGGGCCTCCTGGTGGGGGCAGGCCCGCCCGCACGGCGTGGTTGGCTGACCCGGCAAGCACGGGCAGCAGGGGGGGGATAAATGAATAAATAAATAAAATCTTAAAAAAAAAAAAAAAAAAAAAAGTCACATGGATACCTCAGACATAAGGACACAGCCAAGTTAAAAATCAAAGATTGGGAAGCGGCTGTGGCTCAATCAGTAGGGCTCCCGTTTACCATATGGGAGGCCCTGGGTTCGGTTCCCGGGGCCTCCTGGTGAAGGCAAGCCCGCCCGCATGGCGTGGTTGGCTGACCCAGCGAGCACAAGCAGCAAGGGGGGGATAAATGAATAAATAAATAAAATCTTTAAAAAAAAAAAAAATCAAAGATTGGAAAAGGGTATTCCATGCAAATAGTAACCAAAAAAGAGCTCAAGTAGACCAGATAAATGTAAAATAACAATTGAATAGCACGTGAACAATAATTACTAAATGCAACTAGCACACTGTTCTTGTGATCAGTATTCTGTATGTTTCTTCATACAAAATAAACACTTGCTTTTAATTGAGGAAGACTAGAGAAGAGATATATTTTTGGACGCTTCATTTTTCTTTAACCCTTTCTTATGCATACTCGTTAATTAAAATAATCCATCTGGATCAATGATTTAGGGGAAGCAGCTGTGGCTCAATCAGTAGGGCTCCCGTTTACCATATGGGAGGCCCCGGGTTCGGTTCCCGGGGCCTCCTGGTGAAGGCAAGCTCGCCCGCACGGCGTGGTTAGCTGACCCAGCGAGCACAAGCAGCAAGGGGGGGATAAATGAATAAATAAATAAAATCTTAAAAAAAAAAAAAAATAATAATAATAATAATGATTTAGCATGACTACTGTTGAAAAAGATTTTGAGTTTTTCTGCCTCATAAAATTATGAAGTTGGCATGGTGTTATCTACTGTAATTCATTCCAATAAGATGAGAAGAGGGGGATGGATGTGGCTCAAATGGTTGGACGTCTCCCATATGGAGGGACCTGGGTTCGATCCCTAGGACCTCCGGGTAAAAAATTAAAAAAAAAAGAAAAATATAGAAGGCGCACGGGCCACCGGGCCGTGTGCATGGGTGCGCCGTCAGGCCCCACAAGCAGGTGAGCCCCCCAGGCCCTGTGCATGGGGTGTGCCGTCAGGCCCTGTGTGCAGGTGCGCCATTAGGCGCTGCGAGCCACGCAGCAGATGATGATGTAACAGGAGGGTGACACAAGGGAGAGCCAAGAGGAGACACCAAAAAACGAGGAACTAAGGTGGCGCAGGCGGTAGGACACCTCTCTCCCACATCGGAGTTTCCGAGGATCGAATCCCAGTGAAGACAGGAGGAGAAGGATGAGAAGAGAGGGCAGGAAATGGACACAGAGAGTTGCCCAGCAAATGGACACAAAAACAGCAAAAATTGGCGGGGGGGAGGGGAATGGATAAAAGTAAGTAAATAAATAAATCCTTTAAAAAATAAATAAATAAATAAGATGTGAATTTCCAAATAGGAATTTGATTATCCAGAAAGAATTATGGCCTAAATGGAAATTAAATAACCAATAATTTATTTCATTCTTAGTGATTATTATGTCCAATAGTTAGAGCTGTAATATAAAAATTAGAATAATGTTATTATTAATTTCTATTATATTAGAATTATTTACATTTATAAATGTTTGTTGCTATACTGCCTATTTCATAAAATTGATTAAATTAAATCTAACCTGGCCTTGCACTCTCTTTTAAAATTTGTAATTTCTTTCAATGTATTTTTCTATTTATTTCACAATTTTTACAATAAAGGTCTTTTTAAATTTTTTTTTTTTTAAGATTTTATTTATTTATTCATTTATCCCTCCTTTGCTGCTTGTGCTCACTGGGTCAGCTAACCACGCCGTGCAGGCAGGCCTGCCTTCACCAGGAGGCCCCGGGAACCGAACCCAGGGCCTCCCATATGGTAAACGGGAGCCCTACTGATTGAGCCACAGCCGCTTCCCAATAAAGGTCTTTTTAAAAGCTAAAAAAAAAAAAAAAAAAGCCATTGATTATACACTTTGGATAGATCATATGGTATGTGAATATATCTCAATAAAACTGCTTAATAAACAAATAAATAATTGTGCAAGAATAGCCAGAAATAGCAGCTATGTACAGCAGGGGAAACAGAAAGATTGAGAGGGGAGGATTTCCTTGTTTGTCTGCTTTTTATTATTATTATTGAAATAATGAAAATGTTTTAATAATGATTGAAGTGATGAACACACAACTATGTGATTACACCAAATACTATTGATTGTACACTTTGGATAAATTGTATGCTCTACTAATATATATCAATAAAATTGATTTGTTTAAAAAAAATTAGGGTGGGTTGGGGGAAAAATTCACCAAATGTAAGATATGGACTGTAGATAGCAGTAATATTTTGATGATGCTCTTGCATAGTTTGTAACAAATGGATCACAACCATGCAAAGTGTTGGTAGAGGGGTGATGTATGGGAACCCTGTATGATGTTGTGCATGTTTATTTTGTAAGTTCACAACTTTTACTATACACTTATTGTTCATATATGAATGATATACTTCAATTTAAAAAAAGTCACATGGAAGGATTTGGCCTGTGGGCCTTAGTTTGCTGACCACTAAAACCTGTGAGGGGAGGGGAGGGGTCCTGAGTCCTCTGATCTCCTCTCCAACTCCCTGTCTCATCTGCCCAACCCAAAGGCTCTTTCTGCTCACTCGCCTGGTCATTCCTTACCCTTCCCACTGCTACTGAACTGAATTACTGACTCACTAGTCTAGGCACTCTTCTTCTCATGTGTTAGGGCCTAGTTTTGAAGCCAATCACTGCCAGGTTATTTCTAAAACAACGTTTGATGCACGCCACCTTTCTATTCAAATGATAAAGTCCCAGTTCCTTTGCCTGCTAGTCAAGGTCCTTCATAGGTCCTGTTTCACCTTCTATCACATTACTCTGTAACCAGCCAAAGGGTTGACTCTGTCCAGGCCTATGGCAACTGTACACCCCTCCCCAATTGCAACACTGAATTCCCACCTTCTTTTTGCTCTGTCCTTTCTCTCTATGGGAAATTCCTGGTTCCTTTTTTCTCTGCTTTTCTAAGTCTGTCTCTTCTTTCAATTCAAGCTTCACTACCTCCAAGGTGCTCCACAATCACTCCATGTCTAGGTGACAGTACTCCTTTCTCAATTCCAATAATATTTAACTATACTACTCCTCTGACATTTAGCTTATATTGTTAATTATCCTCTCATGCATATATCCTGACTACCCATCAAGACTAAGAACCTCTTTTGGTGCTGCCAGTAAGAGATTTCAAAATAACCACTGACCAGTAAGGAGAACTAGGACTGTGAATGAGGCAATAAAGGAGTCTGCCTGGCTAACTATAAGGCTTATGATAATAGTGAATGATAATTTCATTCTTTAGGGACTACCACAGTTAATAACTTTATAAATAACAGTGCAACAAATAAGTACTCCTTCACTGTCTCCTGCCCTGTCAAACCCCACTCCCACAAGGTTTTTTAAATTTGGCCAAGTCAAGCCTCTATTAAATGTTCCCTTCTCAAGGAAATCTCCCTATTGCCCCTTACCCCACCCCAAACCAGAAAAGGTGTTCTCATTATAGGTTCCTATCATTTCCTATATTTCTTTAAAGCACAAAATACAGTTAGGATGAAATAATTTACATTGTTTTCTATTTAGATGCTAGGCACAGCAGTAGGTGGAAAACAAAAGTCACTAAATAAATATTTGTTGGATTAAATGAGCAAGTGACTACTCCCAGCTGGACTGTAAACTCCATAAGGGCAGAGACCATGTCTGTCCTGTTCACTGCCACAGCCTCGGCCTTGTAGAGAAGTGGCATTCAATTCATATTTGTTGAATGAATGAACACACGAACAAAACAAAACCAGCAGGGCTTGATGCTAAGGAAAGGTAGTGGAAAGGACACTAAAGGAATAGTTTCAAGAAGGTTGTTCCATTAGGTCAAATGTGGCAGAGATGACTGATAAAAACATTTCTTGAATTCAGCTGACTCAAAAGGTCATAATTGTCCCTAGCAA
Source organism: Tolypeutes matacus (assembly GCA_026826555.1). Classification (NCBI taxonomy): domain Eukaryota; kingdom Metazoa; phylum Chordata; class Mammalia; order Cingulata; family Chlamyphoridae; genus Tolypeutes; species Tolypeutes matacus. The sequence goes on from JAKSZT010053883.1 coordinate 31,491,466, forward strand.
GACTAGCTTTATTAGAGAGGTGGGACCAAAAGCCAGAATGCAATGGGCTGAGTTAGGAGAAACGAGGACCTAGAGACAATAAATAACTACTCTTTCAAAAAATTTGGCTGAGAAGAGAAGGATGATAGAAAGTCAGGAAAGGATACAAGATTGGGGAAGGTATTTGTATTTATAGGTGATGAAGACGGTTGACTGCCAAAGCAAATGCCTGCTCCCTGCCTCCGCCCCCATTATGTGCTGCATAAATTAGTAATCTCTTACCCAGTCTTGAGGGAGATGGTAAGTACAAGTCATTATTCTGTGTTTTTCAGAATCATTTAAAAACAGCACCAAGTTTTACAAAAAGGGAAAACTAAACCTCCTCAACTGGATCAGAACAGGAAGTTGCAAAAAAACATATAGGTTTTACTGGTTACATAGAGAGGGTACTGAAACATCTTGTACATTTAAATAAAATTAGGGTTTATCATTCATGCATTCAAAAATTATGTTCCATGCATTGTATTGTTTCATGTGTGAGGAATACAGAAAAAAGGGATATAGCCCCTGACCTATGAGCTCAAAGTCAAGAGGAAAACAAAAACAAACAAACAAAAAAAACAAACAAGAACGATAGGGTGTGAGAAGTTGTAATGATATGGATGTTTAGCATACTGTGGAAGTATATGAGAAGCACCCAACTCAGACATGGGCATGACTAAGGGAGGCTCTCTCCAAAGAGGTGATGCCCAAGCTGAATTTAAAGAACTTGAGGAAGGTGGCACATAATAAATTTGCCTATCAAAATTAATGAGAGTATCTATAATAGAAACAGAGTGTCACTGATTCCACTGGATAGTAAGGAAAACTTGTTTCTCTAAGCTTATGAATTACATCACTTTCATCTTCCTGTGTGGCCTCAAACAGTTGTCAACTACCATTTTAAGGAGCACAGAAGGAGCACAAGGTTAGGTTCACTAAGGATTTGTGTGTAGTGTGAAGTGTAATGCTAGTAATAGGCAGGAAGCATGAGCTTTTAGAGAGCTGATGCTGGTTAATAGTTCTGAGCAGTTCTAGCATAGAGCAATATTTAACAAAGATGACTGCCCTGTTAAATTAGCAAAGTCAGAGAAGATGGAAAGGTGAAAGAGATAAACAAAAGTGAGAAAATTAAACACTGGAACTCCAGGAGGAAAAAGCTTAAATAATTTCAAAGAGAAAAGGTTGTGAGAAAAAGAAGTGAGAGACAGAGAACTAGATACTATATCCACATACAGCCCCATCCCTCATGAAGGACAGGGAGTCCCTGATTCTGAGAACCTGGCATATGAACAAACCTATAAATAAATGATTGGCCTGGCTATTATGGCTGTAGGAAGTGCCCTTTTCTCCCCATCACTAGGGACCTCCCGTCCCTCTCCCCACACCAACTCTGTCTACATGCTGGCAATGATCTCATTTCTTCAATTCCACCATAAGCAACCAAAGAGCTCAGAGCAGAAATATAAGAGTTCTGAACTGATCCTGTTTCTTCAACAGACCTATCATCCACCACCATAGTGGAATTCACGTAGCTGTTCCCTTGCCTCAATTCTTCACCCCTACAGAATAAATGCCATCCTGCTCTCCTCATTTCTCAGCCCTTTCACAGCCACAGGTCTCAGTGTCTGAGCCTCCCTTCTGTCTTATGGAAGGTGGTGTGTTACAGTGGAAAGGTATAGGCTTTGGCATCCACAAAGTCCTCAGTTCAAATCTCAGTTCTACCACTTGCTAGTTATATGGTTCCATGCCTCAGTTTTTTAAACCGCAAAATGAGGACTAATAATATTTGTTTTATAAGACTGTTAAGAAAATTATAAATATGTTTATAAAATTATAAATATTGGGAAGTGGCTGTGGCTCAATCAGTAGGGCTCCCGTTTACCATATGGGAGGCCCCGGGTTCGGTTCCCGAAGCCTCCTGGTGAAGGCAAGCCCGCCGGCACGGCGTGGTTAGCTGACCCAGCGAGCACAAGCAGCAAGGGGGGGATAAATGAATAAATAAAAATAAAATCTTAAAAAAAAAAAAAAAAAAAAAAAAAAAATTATAAATATAAAACTATATTTAAGGGGAGTGGATGTAGCTCAGTGGTTGAGCGCCTGTTTCCCATGTATGAGGTCCTGGGTTCAATCCCTGGTACCTCCTAAAAAAACAAAACAAAACAAAACAAAAAACTATATTTAAGTTCCTAATACACTGACTGATACAAAGCAGGCACTCAGTTGCTAGTTATCTCATCCTCTTTCCACTGCCACTGTCAGATATAATAGGAGTCCTCATACTTTATACACAAAAGCTCTCAGCTTTGTCTGGTGCCCCAACTGCCCACCTTGGAAAAAAACTTTCAGTGGCCTGGTATTAGAGAAGTCAAAGGGAGGTGAATAGGGAAACGGATGTGGCTCAAGAGGTTCGGCATCCGTCTACCATATGGAGGGACCGGGGTTCGATCCCGGGACCTCCCGGCAAAAAAAAAAAGGGAAGCTGAATAGGACAGCAAAAGATTATCTGTAGCAAGGCTGGTGTTCATAGAATCCCTGCACCTGGACTAACAAACACGGCCTTGTTTTGAAACATGGTTATAAATGGTGGTTTACATTCCAAAGCAGCATTGGTGTAACAGTGTAAGTACAACAGTTCACTTAATTAGGAGTTAACAGAGATTTCTGTGGGCTGTCCTGAAACCCAACCACAACTTATAACTTTGTTTCAAGGAAAAAATGCTTCCTAGAGAGTTCCTGACAAAGAACATTTTAAAATCACTACCTCTTTGTAAACTAGAGATCACTTCTATATCTCCTTCAAGAACCATGTGGAGGTGGGGGGCGGATGTGGCTCAAATGGTTGGGCGTCCGTCTGCCATATGGAGGGACCTGGGTTCCATGCTGCAGAATGATGACGTAACAGGGGAGAGACAAGATGAGATGCTCCAAAAGCTCCAGAAGCCAGGAGCTGAGGTGGCACAGGCAGCAGAACACCTCTCTCCTACATCGGAGGTCTCCAGGATCGAATCCTGGTGAAGACTGGAGGAGGAGGATGAGAAGAGATGGCAGGAAACAGACACAGAGATTTGCCCAGCAAATGGACACAAAACAGCAAATGGGGAAGGTGGGGTTTAAAATGGATAAAATAAATAAAATCTTAAAAAAAAAAAAAAAAAGAACCATGTGGAGGGAAGCCGATGTGGCTCAGGCTACTGGGCTCCCGCCTACCACATGGGAGGTCACTGGTTCGGATCCTAGTGCCTCCTAAAGAAGAGAGCGGGTTGGCATGACGGGCAGGCGCGGCAAGCTGATGCAACAAGATGAAGAAACAAAATGATGCAACAGGGAGAAAAACAATGGGAGACACAAAAAGCAGGGAGTGGAAGTAACTCAAACCATTAGATTAGGCACTTCCCTCCCACATCGGCGGCCCTGAGTTTGGCTCCCTGGGCTTCCTAAAAAGAAACAAAGACGACGAACAGACACAGCAAGTGCAAATATCAAGGGATGGTGGGGAGAAATAAATGAATAAAATAAATCTTTAAAAAAAAAAATGTGGGTCTATAGGAAGAGAAAGTAAATGCACGTTTACTGAAAAAAATACTGCGACGCACCTGACAATATGCTAAATGTTTTATGCCTATACTATTATAGATTTATATATGAATAAATCTCATTTAATCTTCACAAAATGCAATAGTATATATTTATTTCCAAGGTGATATAGTTAGCATATACCAGGAGCCAAAGATGCAACCTAGGTCTAAATTAATCCTCTGCCCATCACAGCAGAAATAATTTTAAAAACAAGCTTGATTTAAATAAGAGGAAACAATTATTAAAACTCAAGTTCTTTCACCAATGTCCTACAATAGCAATAAATTGAGCAATAACTAACATTTACAACCTATATAAAATTTAAATTTGGGCCCTATTATTCCTGCAGCACCATGTTTGAAAAACATGTGCACACACCACACACCCTGCCCCTTTCCCATGATAGTGGGTTTACACTGACAGAAATGCGGATGACTAAGAAGGGCATACATAACACACATGCAGATCTGGAGTGGACACACAGCTTCATATGATGGTAAAGGGAAAATGCTCTCTGTTCTGGGCTCCTACGCAACCTTGCATGCATAGCTATTAGCAGTCTCCCGACTAGATTCCAAGCCTCTCAAGGCAGGGACATTTCTTTGTCCTTCTTAATATTTGACAAAAGTAGGTACTCAATAAGTAAAAGCTTGTGGAGAGAATGAATGGATCTTTAACACTAGGATTTCAAGCGGAAACAGTCTCCATCTGTCCTAGTTCTGAATGGCAGTTCCGTGGGAGTTAGGAAGGGAACCTGCAAAGAAATGTAATCACAGTATGGAAAGACTGAAAAAAAGTGGGTGGTTCCCTCTGGGAGTCAGCATTATCCGGGTTTGTCTGAGTGGATCACTCTATTGCCTGAGGGATTTATAATGAGAAATAAGATTGGAAAGAGGCCTCCCAAAGTAAAGGACACATTGCAAAAAGTCTCTGAAACACTGTAATCAAAATTTTCCTATTACTTTTTTTTTTTTAATGGATAATTTTTTTTTTTTAAGGTTTATTTATTTATTTACTTTATCCATTTTAAACCCCCACCTTCCCCATTTGCTGTTTTGTGTCCATTCGCTGGGCAATTCTCTGTGTCTGTTTCCTGCCATCTCTTCTCATCTTCCTCTGCCAGTCTTCACCAGGATTCGATCCTGGAGACCTCCGATGTAGGAGAGAGGTGTTCTGCCATCTGCACCACCTCGGTTCCTGGTTTTTGGAGCTTTCAGAGCATCTCATCTTGTCTCTCCCCTGCGTCTCTCTCCTGTTACATCATCATCTTGCTGCATGGCTCCCAGGGCCTGGCGGCTCACCGGCACACAGAGCCTGGCAGCCCATGTGCCTTCTCTATATATATTTTTTATTTTACCAGGAGGTCCCGGGGATCGAACTCAGGTCCCTCCATATGGCAGATGGGCGCCCAACCATTTGAGGCACATCCGCCCCATCCTATTATTTTTATACTTAAAATTTGTTACACTGAAAAGAATCTCTTCTGGGAGGTGCCACTGACCACACAATTCATTCCTAGGGTCTAGAAGCACTATAGTAGCCTAATTCATACTGTATCATCGTAACTATGCTTCTTGGTAAAAAAAGATATTTTTTCCCAATCAATGAACTGGAATACTTTGGTACATCAAGAAGAACATATTTGATATATGATGATTCCTAGGTTTCTTCATATTTCCTGGCCAACTATTCAGCAGAAAAGTGACAAGATCAGTTGGCCATGGGGGGGGGGTACATTATGTTCACCAAATGTGGTTCTGACAGAGGTGCATGAATGGGTAATTAGACAGTCCTAGCTGATTCTCTGGGAGGGAACAGATATAAGAAAGTTTGGGGAGCCATGGCCTGTACAAGCCAAGTAAAGGAAACACAGCTGTCTAGAAACCTGGAGTAAGAAAAGGCCTTGAAGGAACTACTTTTAAGAAGCTGCTCTTTGGCAGAATGACAATATTTTGATGAGAAACTTTTCAAAGCTACCAAATCATCAGGGAACCAGTAGTAAAATAGCAATTATGACAATAAGATATGTGAAATTAGAGCCAGGATGACCAGTGTCTCTATGGTCGAAGACTGTATCTATAGCAAGGTTTTGGTTGGTTTATTTTTCTGCAAGACAAGCATGAGGGAAAAAACAATGAAGTTAAGAGGTAAGCCAACTACACACTGTAGGAAACAATGGAACAATCAGGGGTAAACAGGAAAATCAGGCTAAAATCTGACTCAGAAAATAAGCTGCTTAGGAAGCCAAGAAGACTAGCTAGTTATCAAATGATGTGATTTCCTAAGAGTAACGCCTGGACATGAAGATGGAGAAAAATACCAAGTTAAAAAAAAAAAAAAAAAAAAAAAAGTAAGAAATCATGAAACATGTTATCAAGTTAATCATACACATCAGCCTCTTTAGGCCAATTAAATGGATTTAAATGACAAGGAAATCACTGTTAAAGCAAAAGCTAAGGTAGGATGGTGCTTCAAGAAGGCAAGTCTTCTGAATGCCTGGTTATTAAGCAAGATTTTCAAAGACTAAACATACTACTGCTTCTCCCTTAATTCCCAATCACCCTACACTTATTGATTTAGAGAATAGTTTACAGACATTTTTAGACCTATCCAGGTGAGTTTCATGGACAGAATGGAAAAACGTGGGAGGAGGAAAGTATAGTGAGCTAAATCCATAGCAGATTGAACACGATGCTCATTGTATCCTTGCCTCTGTCCTATTCAATATGAATATCAACAGCCTGAAGACAAGAATGGTAAACCAGGCTTGCAAATGGTACAGAACAATTTGCAAATAGTACAAAGTGGGAAGGTGCCGGCTAATGTAACTAATGTAACTAATTTCATAATTGTTCCCTCCCTACTGTCTGCCATTTCTGCCTAGATCAGCATTTCTGAAAATGTGTTCCACAGAATATTGGTCCCTGGAAATCAGATCTGCAAAAATTGTTTCCCAAGTCTGAAACATTTGCAAAATATGGCATTTCCTCCTTTCTTAGTCATTAGCATATTAAAGTCTCTAAGAAAGCCTGTGATAAACCTGACTTGTTTTAATTTAATGTTTCCCAAACAATTGCTCAAGAAACACTTTTCACATAGTAATCATTAATGGAGGATGGTCTAAAGCTTAGATTCTAAACCACATTCAAATTTTCTATACTAAAAAGCAAACGATTTCAATCCCCTTGAGCTACTACTACCTCACAGCTCTTCTTCCTCCAACCTCCAAAAAAAAAAAAGTTGACACTTCCTGCCTCCTATTTCCTCACCACCCACTCACTTCTCCACTAGAAAGCTAGCTTCAGCCCCCAGTGCTCTACCGAAACTCTTCTCATGATATGAACAACTGTTCATCTGGCAAATCTAATGGCTTCTTTTCTGCTCTACAACCCCTCTTCAGGGTCAGTAAGGAATATTCATTCTTCTTGAAACTCCCTTCCCTCAGCTTCCATAACCCTGCATTTCACCCATCTCTTTGACCACTGCAATCTTCTTTGGTTCCTCTTTCTCTTTCTAACCCTTAAATTCAGACAAACTTTTACTTCTCTTTTGAGTAAACTGCCTATAGTTTGAACTATTGCCCCTTTGTGGATCCCCAATTCTAATCCCAAAACATTTCCTCAACTTCAGATCTACATTTCCAAGGACCCTCTCAACTTGTTTGCTTTACTTTTCTCCAAGGACCATAAATTCAATATACTCCAAACCAAACTCATTAATTTCCCCACCAAACTTTCTCCTCTTCCTGTCTTCATAACTCCTTGTTAATGGAATCACCATTCCCAGGGGCAGCAGGGTTAGTCACTTTCTCCTCAGCATGCCCATAGCACTTTGAATATGCCTCTATAAAACACTTACTATAATGTACTCTATTTAACTCTCCTAGACTTGAAGATCCTCAAGGGCAGAAAATTCTTCATCAACTGTTGGCCCCTGTGCTAAGAACAGTAGAAACTCAATGCACTTGGAAAAATGAATGAATCTTTCCAGTCAACATGATTTAAAACCTTTGAATCATGCCCAAGAATGGCTCATTCTTTAAAATCCAATAATAAACCAAGTTCTTCTCTCTTTCTCGCTCTCTCTCTATCCCCCTCCCTCCCCCTCCTCCCCCTCTCCCTCTTTCTCTCTTTCCTATCTTCCTCTGTAAAAGCTCTGGATTCTTTCTACATATAAGAGCTCTATCCTTAATCAAATTTAAACGAAAGCCCAAACCTCCACTACAACTATCTCCCAACTAGGCAATCTGTCTCCAGTATCTCTCTGCCTCCAAGCTACCACTGATTTCAGAGCAATCTTTCTAAAATACTACTCTAATCACATCACTTCTTAGCTCAAAAACCTTCAATGGGGGAGGACATGTAGCTCAGTGGTCAAGTGCCTGCTTCTCATGTACCGGATTCAATCCCTGGTACTTCCTAAAAACAAACAAACAAACAAACAAAAAGAAACCAACTCTTATTGGGGAGTGGGTGTAGATGAGTGGTTGAATGCCTACTTCTCATGGACAAGGTCCTAGGTTCAATCCCCAGTACCTCCAAAAACAATCTTCAATGGTATTCCACTGCTTCCAGAGCACAGTCCAAACCCCTTAGCATGCTTTCACTGCCTTCCTTCTTTAGATCTCCACTATTTTTTATCCTTAAAATCCTGTACTCCCTATGTTCTAGTCCTGAGGTCAGCAAACTACAGCCAATGGGCCAAATCCAGTCCACTGTTTGTTTTTGTAAATAAAGTTATATTGGAACATATACAGGCTCATTCATTTATGTATTGTTTATGGCTGCTTTTGTGTTAAAGTAGAGACCATGTGTCCTGCAAAGCCTAGAATATTTACTATTTAACCCTTCACAGAAAAAGTATACTGACCTCTGTTCTAATCTAACAGGACAACTCACTATTCCCTGAAAATGGCCTGTACTTTCCCACTTTCACTCCTCTGTTCATGCTATTCCTGTCTCTTGGGAAGCCCTCCCTCTGGCTTTTTTTTCTTTTTTTTTTCTGTTATACATATTCTTCAAGACCAACTCAAATGCCACCTTCTCCACAAAGACTTCCCGGATCCTTGACCCTAAAGGTGAGCTTCTCTGTGCTCCCAGTGCAATGTTTGTACCTCTCCGTCACACTGATCACACTGTGCCTGATGTTGTAATTGCCAGTGTATTTCTACTTCTACACTGTTGAATGTTATAGTCATCTTTGCAAGCCCCACAGAACTTAACAGAACCTTACTTTATAAATGTTGAGTTGAAAAGAACTCTGGTAAGCTCATATACTGGGTTGAAACCAACAATATAAAATTTGGTAGGGTGTGTGAGAGGGGGCTATATGGGAAAGCCGTACTTTCTGCATGATTTTTCTGTAAACTACAACTGCTCTAATAAAAAATATATATATTTGGGAAAAAAAAAAAACTTTTAGTAGGGAGAGATTCATAAGGTTTACATGTAGGCCTCCACATTCACTTGCATAAAATGAAAGAGGGAAGCCTGACTTGACAGCTGCACACATGAAAATAATCTAGAGCAGGGTTTCTGAATCTCAACACTACTGACATTTTGAACCACATGATTCTTTGTTGTAGGGGGATGCCCTGTATTATGCAGAATATTTAGCAGCATATTTGGCCTCTGTCCACTAGATTCCAGTAGCGCCTCCCCAAAAAATGGCCCCAGACATTGTCAAATAATTACTAGTGGACAAAATTGCCCCTTGTTGAGAAGAACTAATCTAGAGGTTTCCTAGTACAAGTTAACAGTATCATGATGTTGTTAATAAAATAAAGACTAATCATAGTACAGTGTCCAGATTAAGAAATGAGTCCCATTGTGTTCAGTGTTGACTCACACTTGTGGGATTGTGCCCAATTCTGGATTTTAAGAGTACTTTGGAAAACTGGAACTCATACAATCAAAAGTGACCAGATTGATGAAAAACTGAAGGAAATTTGTCATAATGGGGATATTTCAATAAATGGAGGTGTTTAGCCTGTACAAGAGAAGATAAGAAGACACCCAATGACAACTCTCTTTACACATCTAATGGGTTGTCCTGTGGGAGGAAAGTTTAACTTGCTATTATTCAGGAAGGTAGAACTAGAACCACTGGGTGGAAGCTGCAGGAAGGCAAATTTTAGCTCTATACAAATAAAAGCTTTCTAATAATCAGAGCAGGCCAAGAAATGTATTGGGCTGAGTTCTGAAACACTGTGCTCCCATCATTCTAGAAGTTTTCAATCAGAGACCAGATGAATTTGTCAGATGTTGTAGAGAGATTCCTGCATAAGATGGGACAAGATGGTCTCAAGTTCCTTTTAGCTCTGAGATTCAAAGGCTAGCAAAAGAAAAGTCATATGTCACAAATAATAAAGTTCTCCAATTTCAAGATCTTAATTACACAAAAAGAGGAAAATATTGTACTGAACAGTTTTCCCTATTTATGTTTGGTAATATCTTACACTTAGTCTCTGGCATTGCAACTATCAGTGACCTATTTTTTCTATTAAGCTGTAAGCAGCTCCTGGATAATGAAAATCATTACTTTTAAACCATATTTCCTTTTCTGCTAATAACCACCACTAATACAACTTGTACAATACTTTACAGTTTTCAAAGCATTCTGCCACACATTACTTTACTCACATCAGTTAAAGTTGAATGTGAAACCTTATTTTTAGATAACCTATTCTCATTTATTATCTCTTACCTGAATTTCTTAAAAAAGCTAGTCTTTATTGTTCATTAAACATTCACTGAGATAATTAAGCATATTCCATCAGATACCCATTTCCAAAAGAAACCACTTATATGCAACTCAGGGATAAGCCAAATCTAGTTATTTCATTATCAAATTAGCCAAATCTAGTTATGCCAACATCAGAACCATGGATTTACTACTCAGTGAAATTTCTATTTTATTTATGATGTGTGGAACAAATTTTGAGAAATTATAATTTAATTTCCCAAAAGTTCAATGGGGCCATACATGTCAAAAGTTCTAGAAAGCAGAATGCAGTCGCAACAAAATGTGAAGCATATGTATTCAATGTTGGCAAGCAAAATCAATGTAGGCCCTAACCCCAGGGATGCCTTTACACCCAGCTAAAACTGCCAACAAGAGTTGTGCAAAGGGAAGCAGCTGTGGCTCAATCAGTGGGGCTCCCGTTTGCCATATAGGGGGCCCCGGGTTCAGTTCCCGGGGCCTCCTGGTGGGGACGGGCCCGCCCGCACGGCGTGGTTGGCTGACCCAGAGAACACGGGCAGCAGGGGGGGGGATAAATGAATAAATAAATAAAATCTTAAAAAAAAAAAAAAAAAAAAAAAAGAAAAAAAAGAGTTGTGCAAGGATGTTCTCCAATGCCAAACAGGCCCTCGTCCCATTTTACTTACTTCTTTGCGCTTTGTTTCTGGACATTCCGACTGCAGAGTGAGGGTTGCACCTTCGATATTTCTTGGCATGGGCGTGGAACCAGGGTTTATTGTTAAATGAATCTGATCTGGTGAGATAATGTGTTGCACATAACCCTGGGACATTGCTTCATGATCTATTAGGTGGAAGCCCTCTTCACCCCCTACAAGAAAAGGCAAGTGTTCTCCACACTGTCCATCATCATCTTCATCTTCCAAAGTGCCAGAGTCCTGCTCAATAAGAACAGTTGTTCTATCATAAACAGTTCCAGATGAGGAAGGCACCAGTCCATTTTTATCCACAAACCTGAGCATCTTGTCATCAGGGGTCAGCTCATCTTCCTCTGCCTCAATGTAGATGATGTTGTCGTCTGGACTGTGTTCCCCCATGGTTCAATGGCACTCAGCCCAATTGTGAGAAATGGAAAGGTAATGACCCGTCTGCAATAAAACAAGGCCAGAGTTAGAGCCATACCATAGGACCCAGGGGCCTCCTCAGTAGCCATGGGGCCCACATTCCCTCTCATTTAAAAGAGCAAGCCAGTGCTAAAGAAAATTCATCTTCTGTGGGAATAACTCTTTTTTTTTTTTTTTTTTAAGTTTAACTCTGAAACCTTGAAGTCATTTTTAAGGAAAAGCAATGCCTTTTAAAAAAAAATGAGGGGGTCGGATGTGGCTCAACTGGTTGGGCGTCCGTCTCCCATATGGAGGGACCCGGGTTTGATCCCCGGGACCTCCCGGTAAAAAAAAAAAAAAAAAAAAAAAAAAAATTTATATATATATATATATATATAGCAGAATTAAAGACATTTAAAAAATAATAATAATAATTAAAAAATTTAAAAAAATGAAGTAGTAAGTAGCAAATCAGTTCATAAAACCATCTGAATGTGCCTTACTGCCAAACAACTTGAAAACTGGTCAAAATACCTAAAGGGGATAAAGAAGCAAAGAGAACAATGGTTGCTTCAAGGCTGAGTTGCTGTAAATCTTAAAGAAAGATTTCTTTAAGAAATCCCCACTCAAATAGCCCCTAAACCAGACTATAAACTGGTGCAGTCGATGACTTTGAAGGAGAGAGGCTTTGAAGCCAGAATGACTTACCTACAAACCCAAGATTTGCCCCTAACTACTTGGGTAACTTTTCTGTGCCTCAATCATTATTCCTTGTCTCTCAAAGTTGTTATGAGGAATAAAAGAGATAGTGTACATAAAGCTCAATGTGACAAACAGTAGAGGAGCAAGTGTTAATTCCTTCCTTCTTTCCTAAAACAGATGTTTCAGTTTCTAGGTGGAGGGGCTGCTCCCTCATCAGGCATATCTAATGAAGATCACTTCACCTTATTTTCTCCTAAAATAATCTGGTGTCAACTAAAAGCTATGCTTGAACAGTGGGGTCTCTGCAGTGAGGGAATGATGAGTCTTACTAATTTTTGTTTCTACAGCTTTTAGCACAGTACACTAACACTTATTAGTTGTTCAGGAAATGTCAGTTAAATGAATGAAAGACTTGCAGATATACTCTTGGGCAAAACACCAAAGTTGAAGCTTTTCTGTTCTAGAATAGTGATTCTTCCTTCATCTGCAAACACGTTAAGTTCTACAAATGTGGGTAAGGCAGACTGGACAGAGAATTTAAAGATAATCAGAACGCCACTTTTAGTTTTCCGTCTGGCTTTCCAGTTTATCTTTCTCTTCTGCTCTGGGTTTGAAAGTGAGCCTTTACGTAGTGGATAGGCTAGACAGAGAGGTAGGTAACAGTGACAGGCCACGGGATCGGATCCAGGAGGAACTGGCCCGACCCCTTGCTCTAGCTTATGCAACCCCGTAGATGCACATCTCCCTACATCTTAAAGAAGGGATAAGAACGCCGAGGGCCCCACTGGGTTGTCCCGGCACCATCGGTAACAACGCGAAAACCAACTGTTCGGAACAAACAGACTAGGAGGTTCGAGGGTGGCAAAAGAGGAGTACGAACGGAGCACCCTTGAGAGGAGGCTGGGAAAAGGAACCAGTCTGGGAAAGCTTCAGCTCAGAGCTACACGGAAAAATCCCAGACAGGCTGGGGGGCTCCAAGCCGGGCGAGGAGGGGCAGGGTCCGGATCTCCATGGAAACAGGGGCGGGGGGCTGGAGACCCATTCCCATGGAAACGGAGGAGGGGTGGGGTCCCTATGGTGACTGAACTGGGGTCTCTACTGGGGATTGCTTCAGAAGGGAGCCTAAGTCCCCCGCCTCCCGCGAAGCCCCAAACCCAGACCGAGTCTAGTTTCGCCTTTTACCTCCGCGGCTCCCGGCAACGGCGGCAGCAGCAGCTTCTCCCCTCCCCAGCGGCACCATGATTGCCCCCACCTTCCCCTAGCGTCACTTCCGCTTCCGCTTTCCGGAGGAAGGAGGGGGAAGCGGCTCCGCCTCTCCCTCGCGCTTCTGGTTGGGTTAGGCTTTCAGGAGGCTGAGCTCTAGCGTCCAATTCGCAAGCGGGAGGGGCCGGGGAGGCACCGCGAGGATGTGGCCAGGGCGGCGAGTTCGACTTGCTCTCGCGGCCCCAGACGCCAGAGAAGGGGGACGAACCTCCAGGCACTCTCCCGAAGGCGCCTCTGGCCGGCTTGCGCTGGTCACCCTCGCCCCGGCAGGCACAACTGAAACGTAAGGACTAGCTAGCCGTCAGAATCTCGGTTCAGACCGGCAAGGGAAGAGCCTGGAAGGCTGTGGCATTCCCGGATTTCTCCCTCTATGGCCCCGTCTCCCCCTCATCACCCATCAAAGTTAACATAGGCAGGACGGTCCTAGCGGGCCAGAAACTTAGTGGGGGAAATTAAGAAAGCAAGACTGGACCCATGAGTTAGAAGTAGTATTCCAAACCCAGCCAGAGAGGTCGCCGCCATCTTTTCCTCCTATCACTCTTTACATGGGTGCCCAATTCTCTTTCTCCTCACTCCTGCCCAGGCTGCCTGACCCAACTCTTTTTTCCTCTGCAGAGAGTCGTTGGCTTCAACGATACTCAACTCCACCTATAACTACAGGTCACTCCCTGTCTTTTAACCGTACACATTGCCATTCTACTGGCCGGTTTTTAAAACTACATTTTCTACTGCCACGGAGTGTGGCGTTCCAAGTGCCCAAGAAGCGATCTTGACAGTGCCTTCACTACACTCCTGTCTTTTTCAGCCAAACCGAATGTCTGGTATACCCAGCTGTTATAGCCTCCCAGCAGCCACATCTCGTTTTTCCCACAAGCTTCCTCTCTAGAACACTTAAGTGTGGGGCAACCAAGCGTTGAGGGGTTCAAGCCACACCTGTAACATCTCTTGCTTGAACAACGTGAATAGTCTGTTACCCACCAGACTGCCAGGTAAATGTCTTTTTGGTCCCTGACCAGCTGCCCCAATGTTTAAGCCATAAAAGTCCAGCAGTGGAGAGCTGCCATCCCTTCAAGAGATGAAAAACATACACAACAACACTGTTAACAAAACATTTATCATCAAAATATTACACATATGAGGAGATGCATTATATACAGTTTGGAAGATTTGCTGGCCCAGAAAATCCCACTTATTTCACCAGAAAACAGATTTCTTCAGTATTTTCACTGTTGTGGGAAGTGGATGAGGCTCAAGTGATTGAGCTCCTGCCTACCACTTGGGAGGTCCAGGGTTCAGTTCCCAGTGCCTTCTGGAGCAACACAGCAAGCTGGCGCAGTGAGCTGATGCAACAAGGTGATTCAACAAGGAGACAGAGAGGAAAGACAATGAGAGACACAATAAAGCAGGGAGCTGAGGTGGCTCAAGCGATTGAGTGCCTCTCTCCCACATGGGAGGTCCCAGGTTCAGTTCCCGGTGCCTTCTAAAGAGAAGACAAGCAGACACAGAAAGCACACAACAAATGGACAGAAAGCAGACAAGGAGTGCAAAGGACAAGGGGGATGGGGAATAAATAAATAAAATAAAAACCAAACCAAAACAAAAAAATCCCAATATGGTATGTTTGATGGATATGGAGTATTTGTAAATAAAATTTAAAAAAAAAAACAAAAAAACTTGCCCTTAGAGGCTGAGTGGCCAGCCTCAGAGTTACTGACCCACATCTTGAGTAGGTAGGGGATAGGGTCTGCATATACACTCAGCACTAGAAGCATCTGGGGTGGCTGTGGTCTGTTTATCCAGCAGCTTCTACCTGCATTCTTGCTGTCCAACTCACTCTCCTTTCAGGACTCCAAAAAATTTTTAAGTGATATCTGATCATGAGGAGCTCAGCCCAGGCCACAGGGGAGGCACTGACTATGCCCTGGAGGCAGGTTGAAAGAGCACAAAAAGTTATTTTTAAAATTTCAAAATTAAAAAAAGGAATATAAATCTATCTGTGTTAACTAAAGTTGAACACCAAATGTCAGTTTTACTGTGAAGGGTTTTTCCCCATGTCTTCACAACTTAACAGCACTGAGTGTGTTAGACATGGGGGTCTGGGCTCAGGAAACAGGCAGCTACCATTTTTGCTTCCAGCGGGCCTCACACCTCTTAAGGCATCTCTTGAGCTGAAACAGGTGGGACTGGTAAATAGGGAAGGAGATAGGAGGCTCAGGATGAATTGCAGAGGAACTGGTGAATAAATTCTTGAGCCTTCTTCTTCTCTGCCATTTCAAGCTTTTGGTGACCAGCTGGGTTTCGAAGGAGCAAGCTGCCAAATATGCTAGCTGCATGCAAAAAAAAAAAAAAAAAAAAAAAAAAAAAACAGAAAACAAATGATTAAGCAGTAGATTTGGTGGACTTGGGACCGTCCTCAACCACATTTCTCATAATGAGTGTCTCTGTTTTTGGAGATGCTGCCCACAGACACCTGACTACTTACCTAGAACATTCTCATCCAAATGATTTTTTGCTGAATTTTTCAGCAATTCTTGCAAAAACGCCATCAAGTAGTTGAAGACATTTTTGTGGAATGTGGGGAGAATGGAAATGACCTGAAAAAGGGAGAACTGGGATTTGCCTTCTCGTTTATTCAATCATTTGTCAAGTTCCTACTATGTTTCAGGAAATAAATGCATGAGCCAAGTGCACGAGTAAGATCGTTTACTACTTGGCACAAGTACCAAAACAGAGGCATATATTGATCACTAAGTATGAATTTAGAGGTTGAACTTCTGTGTGTTTTCAAAATGCTACAGGAAATAGAAGATAATTCATTTGTGTCTTGAATATAAGACAAGATTAGACTTGCAGAGGTAGGAACTAGGGTACTTAGGACAGAGGAAAGTATTTTAAAAAGGCAAGAGAGGGAAGCGGCTGTGGCTCAATCAGTAGGGCTCCCGTTTACCATATGGGAGGCCCCGGGTTCGGTTCCCGGGGCCTCCTGGTGAAGGCAAGCCCGCCTGCACGGCGTGGTTAGCTGACCCAGTGAGCACAAGCAGCAAGGGGGGGATACATGAATAAATAAATAAAATCTTTAAAAAAATAAAATTAAAAAAAAAAAAAATAAAAAAAAATAAAAATAAAAAGGCAAGAGAAGGAAAACAGTGAGACAAGTAGAACACAGTGTGAGAAGTCAATTTTGGCAGAAGCACAACACTTTTAACATGCACTAAGCCTAGAAGGGTTGATTAGGCTAGAGTTCAATGAGTACCCCAGTTATGTGCATATCAGAATCAGTTGGGGAGCCTGTAGATTGCTGGACCTCATTATAGAGATTCTGATTCAGTGGATTTGGGATGAGGCTCTGGAGCTTGTATTATTAACAAGTTTTCTAGATTAATCTGCTATGGTCTGTTGCATGTGTGAACCACTAGGTTTTGGATATTTGTTTTAAAAAAAACATTCACTGGCAATGGAGAACCATGTATGAAAGAGAGCTTTAGGAAACATAATCTGAAGGCAGTGTGCAAAACAAATGAGCAGTGGGAGAGCCTGAAGGCAGGCCCTGGAACCAAGGTAAGTGGAATGAGAGTGGAGGCGAGAGGGTGGGTGATAGATAAATGGGACCTGGCATGTGAGGGAGAGGGCAGAGTCAGAAATGACTCAGATTTCAGGGATTGAGTCACTGGAATTAAGGGTGATGCCATTAAAAGAAAAAAGGGACATGAGAGGAAGAACAGGTTTGGGAAGGAAAGATGCAGAGTTGAATTTCTAAGACACTATATTTGAGGGACTGTGTCCACTTTGTTTTCTCAGGCCTTGCGAAACCCAGGGCTAGCAACGTGTACACTGATGCTTAATGCATCCCCTCACCTGTTTACTTGCTGTGTAGTTGCCAGAACACTCCAAACAGCTCTGGTAGGCACTGTAACAAATGACAGGCTCTGGCAGGCTCTCCAGGAAAAGCAACAAGGCCTCGGCTACGGAATGATTGCTAGCAGCTTTTGGTCCGTGGTTAAGGAACAGTTGATGATGCTGCCCATGGTTAGGAAAAGGTCCAGGAGCGAGCACATGCCAAAGTGCTGCCCGCCCAGCAGTCTCTCTGTTCAGAGTTAGGATGCCAGCCTGACACCTTCAAAGGGGCCAAACTGTTTGTCAGCTCAGCCAGGTCCTCCCGAGTTCCTACTATATAGGTTGCTTAAAGTTGTAAAGTCTTCTCTATGCAAACTTTTAGGTAAGAAAAATATAATCACTGAGGACATACCAGTTTTGGTACTTAAAATAGTCTTCTTTTTCTCACCTCTCTCATATTCTCTCTCTCTCTCTCTCTCTCTCTCTCTCTCTCTCTCTCTCTCTCACACACACACACACACACACACACACACATACATACACACACACACAGAGAACTGAATGTCTGAAGGATACAGAGGGTATCAATCATTCCAGTATCCAAACAGTCCCTAATATGCTCAAATTCCAATCTCAGGCCTGGCTGCTGAAACAGATCTTCCTGCAAAAGGAAAGAAAATCACAAAACAATTATATTCTCAGAAAGTTGGCAATGGTTTTCTGACCTAGAAATACAATCACCAGCCATAGTGCAAAAAGGAACAGTGTGGTGAGGTCCTTAAATCACCTAGGTAGACAATCTGATCTAGGCTAATATGGCTAATTCATCTTGTAGGCCTTCCCAGGCATGTTCCCCCAAAAGGTCTTGAGGGTGGCAAGGCATCTATTATAAAACTATGGGTAAGGCACAGTACACATGATAAGAAAATATGATATAAGGGAAAACTTAAAAAGTAGCTCAGCTTCCTGGAGTGCTATGGAGGAATTAACCAGAAAAAGAAAAACTGAAGAAAATAGATGATTTATAAGCTAAAATGCATCCTAGTGCTTTATGCAGAAAAGATTATGGCAATAAAGGTATTCCCATTAGTCCTAGGATACTTTATATTCATTTGTTTTATAAAATGACTCAAAGTCATATAACTGTGATAATTATGTATTGCTCGAAAGTTACACTTGAATAATAACAATATTATATGTATAGCTCAAAAGCTACACTTGAAAGGAGTTCTACGGAAAAAGTATAATAGCATGGTGCTTAAGAATATGAATTCTAGAATCAGACTCTCTGGGTTCAAATACCAAATCTGCCCATTTGGAATGCTTTGGATGCTAATGAAGTTATTTAACCTCTCTTTGCATCTGAGAGTTATTGTAGGAACTAAATGAAGCAATGCCCTAAAACTTAGAATAGTGCTGGACAGATTGTAACACTTCAATAAATGTGAGCAGCAGAGCAGGTGTAGCTCAGTGGTTGAGCTCCTGCTTTGCATGTACAAGGTCCCGGGTTCAATCCCCAGTACCTCTTTAAAAAAAAAAAAAAAGTGAAAATGGGATATCATAGGAATGAATGTTTCTTCCAAGTGTTAGAGCTATGGAATTATAGCTTGAATATGACCCTATGAAGCTTGCCCAAGTCACATAAGAAATCCTGACTAATGGCCTGGGGTTCTCCATCTGGTTCCCTACCTCTGGTTGGCTTGCCAACAAGTTAGCCCCAACTATTTCCAGAAGCTGGTGAAAGTTCCTGCAAAGAATAGTAGACTGACATCCTGAGAGGCCTCCAGATGGCTTTCTAGCTGGGGGACCCCGGACAGAGGAGAGAACATGCTGTCCTGGGAAGTCTGTTCTGTGCCAGCTACTTCCCTTGGGGGTAATCAAGTGCTGAATATAATAGCAGGGCCTCAAAGGGCTATTTATAATCCACAGACATAAACCTCTGTATATCTCATTCACTCTCTGGAGGAAGAACAGTTCTCCACAGTTTCCCTAGGGTAAAAGCTTTTTAAATCTAAAGTTCTTGGGGCTGATGATGCACTTTCTCAAGGCAACCTGGCCTTGATCAGGTCTGGCTGCTTAACCACCACCTACCTGCTGGATAGCATTTCGATACAGGTAATCAACCATCATCCAGAGCTCTTTGGGGATTTCCATGGGGTTCTCCAACTGGCTCCCATCATCCTCAGCCTGCAATGGCATCAGAGTCTGAAAAGAAAAATAGTGACAAGAAGGGCCACTAATGGAACTTTTGCCAGGCTAGCTTAGAAGAATGCATGATCAAGGGACAGGCAACCCTTGGAAAAAGGGAAGCATCTCAATGCCCCTAATTAAACATTCCACAGGCAAAAAATGAAATCAGGTGGCAAAATCAAGGGAGAAAAGTGATTTTTGAGAATTGGGAGAGGGTTATGGCAAGCAGTTTCAATGAATCAGATAAAATATGTACCATCTTCTTAGAAAAAAAAAATCATGCCTATAACATTTCACTGTTAGAACCAGAGATATGGTGTGGTCTGGTGAGGAAAGAACACAGGCTTGGGAGGCCAAAAACCTGAGTTGAAGGTACAGGTCTACTGTCAACTCACCATGTAACCTGTGACAAATCACTCTCCTTGTTTGGGCCTCTGTTTTCATATATATAATGGGGAGGATAAAGTTCAAGAGTCCATAAATGAAAAAATGCATTGGGGAAAAAAAGAATACATATTACCATAATCTTCTCCAAACCAGTCCCCTTTTACTTGAATTATCTCCATAGAAGCCTTTTTTAGATTTTAGCAAATTTAGGTTAGGATGATAAATTACCAAGTGATATTGATTAAAAAAAAAAAAAAAAAAAAAAAAAAAGGAATAATGTCATGGGCAAGGGAACCTTATTATTTTAGTATCCAAGGCTGAATTTCTCTAAAAGTACTATGTGTGAAAGACTGAAAAACATGGTCACAAGATTTTTCAGCTTTTCCCATCAAAAAGTGGAGTCTGTTCCCCCACTCCTGGAATCTGGGCAGCTTTGTAACTTGCTCTGACCAGTAAAATATGGCAGAAGTGGTACTAAGTTTTGGAGTTGACGCCGTAAGAGGCCTTATGGCTTCTGCCCTTGCACTCTTGAAATGCTCTTGCTATCACTTACGGTAGCCTATTAAATGATGAGGGACCATGTGGATAGAGATGCCCAGCCAATACCAAGGCATGTGAGTGAGGCCATCTTGAACCTACCCCTCATCACAGCTGCCACTGACTGCACCCACACAAATGCACCTTGGTGAGACGAACAGAAGAATCACACTGGAAACCCACAGAAGCCAGCAATAAATCATTGTTTTAAGCTACTAAAATTTCGGAGTGGCTTGTTACACAGCAACATATAACTGATATACTAAACAAGCTCTAGGGAGGTTGAGGAAGTGGCTCGGGGACAGTCGGTACAGGAATATCTTGCTTGAGTGGTTTGGCTACTACACAGTTCTATATGTTTCCTTTTTTTTTTTTTAAAGATTTTATTTATTTATACATTTATCCCCCCTTGCTGCTTGTGCTCGCTGGGTCAGCCAACCACACCGCACGGGCGGGCTTGCCTTCACCAGGAGGCCCCGGGAACCGAACCTGGGGCCTCCCATATGGTAAACGGGAGCCCTACTGATTGAGCCACAGCCGCTTCCCTATATGTTTCCTTGTAGCATGTAACTCACCAGTTCTCTAATTGTTTCAGGTGGTAGGTCCAAAATTGGCTCCCTCATGTAGCACAATGTTTGAATGGGAGATCCAAAACAACTGGGTAGGTAGTTTCCAGATACAGATAAAAAGTAATCCTTTCCCCTTTCTAAGTGCAAAACTAGAATATCCTCAATTTTGTCTTCACCAGAGTTGAGTTTTGTAGCTGTGGTCTTATTTACAAATAGCTCCAATTCAATTTTAATGTCAGAATCTGGAGAAAAATATAAAAAGTAATGTTGGCCGAGGCAAGGTCAAGAGTAAAGGGGGAAAGATAGGAAGGAGGAGGGTATGGCATAAGGGGTAAGGAAAAGGAAATAAAAGGTATCAACTGGCAAGTAGCTATGTGCTTAGCACTCGGGAGACACAAAAACAAGGAGCTTGTGATCCAATTGGGAATACAAAACAACAAAAACATTTGAAAAGATGAATGCTATACAATTCAATTCAAGTACGAAGGAGCACATTCAAGCTAGAAATAATACAATAAGAAAGTGTGACTCGAGGAGCAGATGTGGCTCCAGCAGTTGAGTGCCTGCCTCCCACATGGGAGGTTCCAGGTTCAGTTCCCAGTGCCGCCTAAAGAAAAAACAAACTGACAACAAGCAAAAACAACAAGGGGAACAACAACAACAAAAAAAAGCACGAATCAAATAAGTTCAAGATACCTTACTGAGTAGGAAATATAATGTAATTATTAGCCAATGAATTATCCACAAAACATGTTTAATCCCTCTGCCACATGGCACAATGCTGAGTGAAAAGGAAACGTAGGGGAGACTCAGATGGTACACTCCAGAGTCAGATATAACTTCTGGATCATCATCCCATTATCTTCCTCTATAAGAGCAGATGTTTGGGAATTGCTCACAGTAAGACAGTGAAAATGGTTCCTTTAACAGCAGCACCTGCCTTATAGCAACCTTGTGTTTTCTCTCTCTCTGTGAAATTATGGAACATGGATACCATCACAGAGAATCCTTTTGAAATGAACTCATCCTCATCCTCACTATTTTATATTTTATTTGTAGATGGCTGCGTCCACAGGGCTTTAAAAAAATGTTTCAAGTGGAGAACAAAACACAAGCAAAAAGCTTAGTTTAGAAAAATGAGCAAAGGCAGGGTAGGTCACTCCCAAACCAGCAACCAGGAACTGGGGAACAGAGGCCTTACCTGGTAGGAGGAATCCTCTGCTGGGTTTGGCATTCAGCCACTGCTTACAGTAGGATTCTTCATCAGGCTTGTTGATGAATTCAAACTGACAGGGTACTTGTCCATTATGAATTGTAAAGGATTCTACTTGCAACTGCATGTACTTCACATTCTGAAAACAGAACTGAGAACAAGCCCAGGGTCAGTCAGAACTAGTATCTTCTCCTTGGCAACTTGCCTAGCCACCCCAACTGGGTTACCCTTTCCCTGAAATGAAAATGAAGGACCATCTCTTTCAAATAATGGTTCTGCTTTGTGAAGTGTTTAATTGGAAGGCCACAGCTACCACTAAAGACCAGTTGTCTGTGTTTAACCCAGAAACCCCCATATTCAAAAAACTCAAGTTGTTTTTGTAAATAAATTTCCTAAAGAAGTCAAAGTGTAAGTCTTCTGTGCCCAAAGACCATTTCTAAAACACCCTTCACAAATTCTACCTCCAAACATGAAGCTCAAAGTCACCCTTCCAAGGAGCTTGTCATCTAGGGCATTAAAAATGCCCTCAATGATTGAGAGGTGACTGCTAAGGGGGTAAGGGTTTTTCTTTTTGGAGTAATGAAAATGTTCTAATATTGATTGCAGTGATGAATGCATAACTCGGTGATAATATCAAAATCCACTGAACATACACTTTAGATGGATTGTATGGTATGTGAATATGTCTTAGTAAAATTGCTTTAAAAAAAACTCTCACCATAAACCTCCAATTAATTGACTGCTTGGCTTCGTCAACTCTATGCTGTGGTTCTAACATGAAAAACCTTTAACCCTAACTTGACCTTCTCTCCTATCAACTCATGCATACCCAAGAAATTCAGACACAATTTAATCTCAGTCAAAGCAAATCATCACCAGGAAGACAAATCCATAATAATTTGTACCAGTTATTCTAAAATCAAACAAGACATATTTTGGATCACCTATGCCATTATTTAACTCATGGATGGCCCATGTGTGGATGGAAGAGATGAGCTACAAAATTAAAGACTGCTGGTTTAGAAGATCAAGAGATTAACATATGTAAATCAACAAAGCCTCTCTTCTCACATAGTATCATCAGCCTCACTTTATCTAGAAATGGCCTATGAAGAAAGATTGGAGTTCATTGTCTGATAGGTGTTTCCTGAGATTTTGGGCCCTAGCAGCTCAGGGAGATTTAAGTTCTACAAATACAAGAATTTGATGCCAATATTCTTAACAGATCCTCCCTACCTCTCTCTTGGAGAGAGACACAGAAGGAATGTTGGCATTTTCCATCTTATCCAGGGAGCGAACAATCTCCTCCAGAGTCCTCCGGTAAAGCTCTTGATTTATGACCCTCACCTGGAAGGGAAACAGAGGCTGAGTGCTTTGACTTCTGCCCATTTCCTCTTTCTCAGTATAGAGGGCATACACAGCATTAAGAAACAAAAGTTGATAGCAACACAGTAATTTTCTACAGAAAGTGAGAACTAAAAGATTTAATTAAATCACAAAGAACCCAATTAACAATATAATTAGGAGGTCCCCTAGAGGCAAAGCTTGTGGTAAAGTCAACTGCTTCCAGATCCGCAGAAAAAAGATAAGAGAGTGGAAGCTTGGTTGGCAGTTCCTCCAAGTCACAGGTCTAGAACAGAAAGATGCTCAGTACCTAGCTCTATTTTGCTTGCTGCTGCTAACCATCCCACAGTGACAAGTTTCTCTGGGGCTTGATTTAAGGCAGCATTTTCCATGCTTTTATAACCCAAACTCTATTTAGCCAAGAAGATTTTGTCAAATTTTCCCTTCTGTATTTTGAATTATAAATATCTATTTTTCATTTTCCAATAATCAAACTTTAATTATGATATTCATTAGGCTTTTTTCTAAATACCCACACCCTCAAAGATTCTGATACATCCCAAATCACACCCTTGAAAACTGGCAATATAAACATAGAAGTTATTGAAGATGAAATAAATAGATAATGAACAAATGAAAAAATGTGCAACCTCACTAGTAATCTGAGAAATGTCATTAAAATACTGAAAAAACATTTTTGTTGCAGGTTGGCAAAAATTTAAAAGATTGATAAAATCCAATATTGTCAAGAGTGTGGGAAAATAAGCTCATGCATGGTTGATAGATATGTAAAACAGTAAGGATTATTTGGGAGGATAATTTAGCAGAATCTAATAAATTTTAAATACATTTCTCTTTGAATCACTAATTTCCACTCTAGGAATTTCATTCTAGAGAAAGACTACCACTGATAAACAAAGATCCATGTGAAGGATGTGCACGATAGCAAAACGATGGAAACAACTTAAGTGATCATCGACATACATTAGGGCGTATCACACTATGGAATTCTTTGACGTCTTTAAAAATAATGAGGAGGCTCTACCTTTACTGACATAGAAATTTCTCCTATGACATAGTTGTGATTTGATTTCTTTTACCAAAGAAGAAAAACATCCTCTATGTTGTAAACAGAAACTGACATACTCGTGTAAATGCATAAAAAGATCTGAAAAGATCCAGTCCAAAAAGCAAAGAGGACTGTGCATGTATGTAGAAACATATAATAGCAGTAAACCAATAGTGAATTGCTTTTATAATGTTAAAATAATTTTTAAAAGGAGGTTCCTCATACCCAGGAGGGAAGGAGGAGACCAGAGAGACAAACATGGTCTTGGTTGTGAGAACCAATTCCCCACAGAACGATTACAATAGGCACCAGCTGCCCACTTACCCCAATGTCAAACTCTGAGCTGACAGGCTTGTGGTCACTGGTCTTCAGGGCCATGTGGCTCTGGTAACTCAGCTGAGTGATGTTCTTCCCTTTCCAGAGGACCCGGTCACACCAGGCAGGAGCACGACACTTCTCACTGAAATGCAAAGCCTACACTAGGCGACCTCACAGACGCAGCAGCACCCACTGCCTGGCTAAGGCCCTGGCTCAGGGAAATGGCAGGGAAGAGCCTCCAAGTCCACGCAGCTAAGTGATGTGATAAGGCAGGAATGATTCTGATCCACCAAGGGGTAACATGTATCCTGTGGGTGTCTTCCCAAAACAACTACAAAAGCTCAGCGCCAACATACCATTCGGACAGAGTCTCTGCTCTTTACTCTCGTATGGGGATCAGGAGAGTCAAAACGGCAACCTGGGAGTAAGCACTGTTCTCAAAAGACGAGAGTGAAGAGAATAGACTGGGTTCAAATTCTGGATCTACCACTTGCCTGTATGGTAGGCTCTAATTTTTCTATGCCTTAGTTCCCCAATCTATAAAATAAGGAAAGAAATATACTTACCTCATAGGGTTGCCAAGATGATTAAATGCAAGTAAATTCAAGTAAATTGGATAGAACAGTGTGTGGCACACAGTAAGCACTAATAAAAAAATAAAACCACTACATAATCACCAAGCAAAAGCTAACTTAATTGGAATCATCTCATCACCCTAAGCACAGCTGAAAAGCAAATCAGTATCCAGAATTATTATGGGACAAAGGCTAAAGCAGTCAAATTAAATGGGGGCAAAAAAAACTAGTAAAAAAAGTACGTAGGAAGTAAAGAAAGTACATAGGAAGGCAGGCTGCTTAATGAGCAGATACTGAGAGAAAATGTTTAACCTGAGCTCAAAACATGGGAAAACGTCACAGGAAACTCATCTTCCTATGTACACCCATAAGGGCAAGTATCTCCCAGAGCTTCTAGGTTTCCATATGCTCAAACCCTTAAAGCAACCTCTGACCTACCTGGTATCCCAGTCGTCAGAGCCAGTATCATACTTATACGTAGGCTGGAACGTGAGCTCGCCCTCTGTGAAACCTTCAAAGACTGCCTTTGCAGCCACCTGAGTTTTCAGCTATACAAAAGGATGGAAGAAAATTAAATCTCAGAATAAAAGGTCAAGCCTTGAATTAGCCAAGAAAAGGAAATCAATCTGGAATCTGAACCCTAACCCAAAGGGAGTGGCCCCAAGAGAAAGCTATACTGTAAGATCTTTTTTGTTGTTTTTTTTTTTTTTTTTTTTTTTTTGAGGTACTGGGACCTCGTATGTGGGAAGCTGGTGCTCAACCACTGAGCCACATCGGCTTCCCATATACTGTAAGATCTTGAGTTCACTAATTCCTAGAAAGAGGAGCAAGCTGGCATTTCTTCACCATAAAGTTTTTAAGGATTTTTCATGAGTGTGTACCTGCAATCCCAGGAGAGCTGAATACCATCTTACTGAGATGTCTCTAGAAAAGATAAGGTACCCCTGGACATAGAGTTTTTTCCTTCCAGGTATTGAACACTTCACCTGGGTAGGCAAGTAGCTCCAAATATACAGAGAGATAGAAGAACTGTGTTGTCAAATTAATTATGAGACCTGGGGAAAAGCTCTGTGCCTCAGTTTCCCCATCTATAAATTTTGGATATATAATAGAATCTACCTCATAGGATTGCTGGAAAGATTAACTGTCAACCTAGAACAGTCCCCAACACATAAGAATAACTAGCATCCTTCCTATTGCACTAATGCCAGGACCTTCTTCCAAATCACATTCTCAGCAAGAGATAAAAACCACAGGTGCTGTTGCCTCTTCCCTGGAGCACCAAGCTTGGCACTGGGTGGACTGGTGAAGAACTTTCAGCTCTAACACTGGAGACAGGGTCAGTTACTCAGGGGACACCACTTGCCAAATTCCCAAAATAAGATTTCCTAAAAAACCATTAAAGAAAAAACAATATGAAATTTTTAAAATCCAGAAAGCAAAAATTACCACATAAAATGGATTCTATTACTTCAGGAAAGACCAGAAAAGAAGGCAAGAGAAGTAACAAACTACAAAGGAAATTAGAATGCGTCAGTCCAAAATACAAAGCAGATTAGATTAAAGCTGAAATGAGGATTAAAAAGAATGCAAGTAACACAAAAGGAAAAAAAAATGAAGAGAAAAATGAGTCAACAAAGAGGAGATTATTCCATATAGACGGAAATAACAAAGTTGGAATATTTTTCTTCAGTTAATCTGCACTGGGCAAAAAATGGGTAGTAGAAAGATTTAAACTAATAACAATACTATGAGGGGGATGTGGACTGAAAAAGAAAGAGAACTTTAACCTGAGCAACTCTGAACAGTTTTGCAATCTATTGAGAGTAGACTGAAGAAAGTCAGAGAGAAACAGATTTTCCTTGTACTGTAAAACGGCTAATGATTTGAGAAAGAAATGCTAAGCCAAACAAGGGTAGAGAAGAGCAGATTACAGAGCTGTTTCCTGCAGAGAGCAAAGAAAGCCATTCAGGATGAAGAGTTGTCATTCATATTGGGCAAAAAATTATTCAATTATACTAAACATATCAAGTGCCTTCTTTATGAGAAGCTTGATACCCTGTTAGCCCCAACTTTAGACTACTTGAGAGCAAGCGAGAGAGAGACAGAAAGAGAGAGAGAGACAGAGAGAGAGAGCAAGCTCCTGCTCCCAAAGATAATAAAGTACCTCAAGGAAACAGCCAAGGGAGAGACAACTATGGAAGATGGAAATGCGGTTGAAACAAAGAAATGACTGGACCACATCAGCTCCTCAGGGAAACCTCCCACACCAAGAAGAGGAGGCCTGGGAGCTGGGAAGGCAAGTTTCTCTGTGCCCACACAGAGGGGCACAGCTGCCTGACAAGGACACAGGTGGCCATCTGTACCTGGTCATATG
This sequence comes from Tolypeutes matacus, assembly GCA_026826555.1. Lineage (NCBI taxonomy): Eukaryota > Metazoa > Chordata > Mammalia > Cingulata > Chlamyphoridae > Tolypeutes > Tolypeutes matacus. Next base: position 31,519,243 of record JAKSZT010053883.1, read on the forward strand.
CATACAGGGTTTGAAAGGCCTTCTCTTCGATGAGCTTTTTCACTTTTTCCACATCCAGCTCTTCTATCCTGTAGTTGAGGTCCCCTAGCCACAGGATCACACTGTGAGGACAGAGCACAAAGGTAACAGGGTTTAGGAGGGACTTTAACCCATCCTATCCAGGGTCCTTCTGAGAGAAGGCCCCTGAGGCTCAGCCTCTTGGGAGCTGGATGGGGAAGTGATCCAGCTGTTCAGTTACTTTTCTTCTCTTGTCATCCCATTTTTTTACCATGTCTAACATGCTGCTTAATTAATTATTTTGGTCAAGTTCATTAAAAACAGCTTTGAGTTCTCCTTGACTATTTTATTCTTACCTGGTTGAAAAGATAGTCTAATAAGATCTAAAAGCAATATGATAATTTACCTCATTCTTGGGGAGAGGCAAAAAGGACCTGGGAGTCATGTGTAATTACCCAGGGGCCCAAAACCAGATGATGCCATGCCATCGCCTCTGCCTCCAGGCACACTCCAAGTCACAGCTCAACCTTTACAGTGGAGTCTGTATTTAAGTACCATCAAATTACTGGCTAGCTCTTTTTGCCCTCCTGTGCAGAGTGTGACAGGTATTTTAGTACACCTACTGCTTTGGGGAAAAGTTAACTGAATGCTCCCAGATGACGTCACACACCCCATAAGGGCCAATACTGCTCCATCTGGAGCCAGCAACCATATCATTAGAAGTTCTGCACAACAGTATACATACCCCAAAATAAATGCATCCACAAGCTAAAAACAGACAAACTGACATTCAAGCTGCAACCTTACAAACTAGGATGCTGCAAGTTCACCAGAAAAGAAGAGCTCAGCTGTAAGACACACTCCCTCCTAGGTTCCCTAGAGAATGAAAGCCATCCTGTCAGCTTCCAGAACACCAACGTATTTCTGCTCAAGACATTTCCACCATGGCAGGATGAGAGGCTTGACTCTATGATTATTCCCTGGCAGACACCATGGACTTAATTGCTTCTTCCTCTTTATAAAAGAAGTGGTACAAACTTCAAGTGTTACTGTGAAGTCTGAAATTCTAATACGCTTTGTTTGCATTTAGACAAATAGGAAGTTTTAGAGAGAAACAAAATAAAGAGAAAAGACAAAAATTAGCACAAGATGCTCCAAGTAGCTGCAACTCCAGCTTTGTAAAATTGAATCAGAAGGAAAAAAAAAGACTGTAAGTGAAGGTAGACAAATGCAGTCCATCTATCAATTACACATGCTTTGGGGAAGAACAGACATAAAATCCTAAAACATACTTTTAAAAACCGGGTTTGAGAAGCTCACTCTTTAGATGCTTTCCTCATGATATTAGATCAAGGTGAACCAATGTTAAGATAAATCTTATACATTTTCTGGGCACAGAAAGATTCTAGAGGTATGCCAGATGGTAAATCAGGTTCCAAGAGATATAATCCACATGTAACTGAGAGCTGGCAGATACTATCATTCCAGCAGTGGAAAGCCACCCTCACACACATCCCAAACAAAATACAGAGCCCACAACTCTGCACATGAGATATGTCGAACTGTATGGGGGAGAAGCCCGGACTCACTCATGCTTGTTGATGGTGAGAGGGGGCAGGCTTGGATCAACCTGACAAAACTGCATTCGAGAACAAATGTCTTTATAGTCCTGGTTCCTTCTCTCATACTCTTCTGTGTGAGCTGCCAAGTGAGAATTCACAATGCAGATGCTGGTGTTGTGGAACAGGAACCTGATTGCCACTCCACCTTTGTTACCCTATGAAAAGAATCCAAAAAAGAGAGCCAGCTTACAACTTAATTGCATCAGTCATTTAAACCCACACATTTTCAAAATGCTTTTCTATTCATTAGTCTTCACAATAATCCTGGGAAGTAAGTAAAACAGACAGTATTACCTATATTTTACAGTGGCAAAGCTGGGCCCAGAACCTAGCTCTCTCAGTCCAGTGTTCTTTTCACTAAATCACAGGCAAATCATATGCTCTCCCTCTTCCACATGAAGCTAAGCTCTTGCAGTAGAACCTAAAAGCAGGACTTTATTTGCCTCAAGAGGAAGAAGAAATTGCAAACCTACTTGTAACAGTCTTTCTTTACTTTATGATCCAACATAGTTTCTGCAACATACTTCACAGATTAAATGAGAGGATCAACTGGAGACCCTAGTGTGAAATGAACATGAGGATGCATGCTGGCTAGGCAAATCAGCTGGCAAGTCACTAAAATATTATATATAAATAGCTGCTCAATCTGGTCCTGCTTGAGGACCTAATTTCTCTTGCAATACCAGTACCCCCCAAAATTGAGATACATGCAGACCATGCACCTTGAGAAGCTGGGTCAAAACTCTGGGGATCAAGACCCTCAGAGTGCCAAACATACCAACCAAGAACTCACCATCCTCCCCATGATTCCTGTCCCCACGGTCTCAGCTTCCACTTCTGAGATGTACTCCACATGTTCTTGCTTAACATATAACAGCAGCATAATCCCAACTAGTCGGATGAGTTTCACCTGGAAAAATAAGAGCCAAAAATTCAAGTCATGGCATTAAATAGAAGTGAAAAACAGGAATAAATATCCCAAAGGAAAAGTGGTCTTGAAGCTGCCCAAGGGTATTCTCTATACTAGGATGCAGGATAATCACCTATTTGACTTAATGAGCATGCTATATAAAAACCTAGAAAAGCTTACAATGGTGCCAAGACCCTGCATCTTCCCCAGCCAGAAGGATAACTAGGACTGGCTTACCATAATGGTTAACAGAAAAAAGTGGAAAATTATCTTAGAATTTCCTTTTACAGTAACCTAAAACAAACAACAATTTATTGAAGTATATCATTCATACATGAACATACATAAACAAACATGCATAACATCATACAGGGCTCCCATACATCACCCCCCCACACACACAAACACCCTGCATTGTTGTGAAACATTTGTTAACAAATCATGAGGGGGCGGATGTAGTTCAAATGGTTGGGCGTCCGTCTGCCATATGGAGGGACCGGGGTTCGATCCCCGGGACCTCCCAGTAAAATAATATATATATAGAAGGTGCATGGGCTGCCAGGCTCTGTGTGCCGGTGAGCCGCCAGGCCCTGGGCGCCATGCAGCAAGATGATGATGTAACAGGAGAGACAAGACGAGATGCTCTGAAAGCTCTGAAAACCAGGAACCGAGGTGGCGTAGGTGGCAGAACACCTCTCTCTTATATCAGAGGTCTCCAGGATCGAATCCTGGTGAAGACTGGAAGAGGAGGATGGGAGGAGATGGCAGGAGACAGACACAGAGAATTGCCCAGCAAATGGACACAAAACAGCAAAAATGGGGAAGGGAGGGTTTTAAAATGGATAAAGTAAATAAATAAATCTTTAAAAACAAAAAAAACAAATCATGAAAGAGCATCATCAAAGTATTACTACTGATTGACTATAGTCTGTATCTTCTTCCCCTATACATTTTTTTAAGGATGTATTTATTTATTTACTTACTTACTTTTATCAATTTTTACGCCTCCCCCCCCCCACATTTTTGCTGTTTCTGTGTGCTTTTACTGGACAATTCTCTGTGTGTTTCCTGCCCTCTCTTCTCCTCCTTCTCCTCCTGTCTTCACTGGGATTCGATCCTCAGAATATCCAATGCGGGACAGAGGCATCCTACTGCCTGTGCCCCCTTAGTTCCTGGTTTTTCGGCGCATCTCGTCTTGGCTCTCCCTGGTGTCACTTTCCTGTTACGTCATCATCTTGCTGCGTGGCTTGCAGGGCCTGATGGTGTACCCGCGCGTGGGGCCTGGTAGCCCACACACCTTCTATATTTTTCTTTTTTTTATTTTTACCGGGAGGTCCTGGGTATCGAACCCAGGTCTCTCCATATGGGAGACGAACACCCATCCACCGGAGCCACATCCATCCGCCTGCTATATCTCTTAAGGTTGACCAAAGATACCCAAAGTTACAGTCTTTTCCCATACAGGATGGTCATATAATAAATCAGGCTTAGTTTATCACCAGCATTCTAAAAACCAGACCTAGGTAGAAAAACTAGGTCTGGGGACACATGCATGGTTTCTAATATAGCAAATGTTTAGCCTACCCTGATTATCATAAAATCAGGTCAATGAGAATATTCGCATCCTAATTCCTTTCTTACCTTCGCATATTTGGCATCTGGATGAAGACTCTCTGACACAGCTTTAAACCACTCTTCTTCCTTTGGGGTATCATGGAAAAAAAAGGCCTCCTTACTCAGATCAAGCTCCTGGAAGCTGGTGGGAGGAGCAACCAATTAGTAGAGAAAGGTAATATGCAAAATGACACATTCTCAGATTGGTTTAAGAGCATTAGTCTTAGTTTTAGAGCTAATCTGCAATTCCCCAGGAGGGAAAAAATAAACACTCATTGCCAAGGAATTTACCAGGTATTTTCATGAACATTAGTTTATTTAATTTTCAAACCCAGCCTCTAGAGTAAACAGAAGCATCTCCATATTATACCAGAGATAACTAGCCTCAGAGCCTGAGAGATGTTCATGTAGGCACCATGTGACAAATTGTGATGCAAACCTTGGTCTGTATAAATTCCAAATTCTAAGCCCTTCCCACTATACCATACATGCTTCTTCTGAAACCCCCCATCCCCCAAAAGTGCCTAGTACATTGGTGAGAAGATTTTAAATGTGAAAAAAAAAAAAAAAGTTGCCTGACTGATGGGGCATTTTAACTTTTGAAAGTTAACCTTCCTTCCCTGGCAAAGATACTTTTACTTTGTGACCAACAAAGTGCTGAATGTCTAAGTAATAAAATTGAATTCAAGATGTACTGATTTTGACAGAGTTGCACTAAAAATTAAAGATTAGCATTTAAATGACAAGCACAGCCTTTTACTAGTGCTAGGAATTTGTTCACCATGAGAAAGAACATCAAACAGGGAAGCAGTTGTTATGAACCACATACTCATTTTTTAAGTTCCTTCACCTACTGTGAAGAGGCAGTTACATATTCATATCCCCCTCCCTTTGACCACAGCTATACATTGTTGAGGAGGAGAAGCACTCACCCTACAGAGTACACATCTGGAGCCTGGATACCATGGCTTAGCCATGGCTGGAGGCATTCTTTGGGGGACTGTCCATTCACGTTGTATGTTCCCACAAAGAACCTGTCACCAAGGAGAATCAATCAATGACTAGGGAGGACTATGGAGATGACACTGAAAAGCACTGTATGCAGAGTTTTTCTAGGTTCAGTCTCTCCAGCATGGAATTTTAAGGCCTAAGAATGTCCTATCTAGTCTAGACCAAAGACTAGGGCACCAAGGGATGGCTTGTAGTCTGCCATGATATTTGTTGCTTTTTTGATAACAACTTCAAACGGTATGGACATACTCTGAACATTCCTACTCCCTTTAACAGCCACTATACAGACATAATTTCCAAAATAATTCTTGACCCTGTTTATGCTATTTAAATGGAAAACTGATAAGTACCTTGCTAATTACTTTCTGTAAGAAAGGAACGCTAGGGGGACGGATATGGCTCAAATGGTTGGGCGTCCGTCTCCCATATGGAGGGACCCGGGTTCAATCCCCGGGACCTCCCGGTAAAAAAAAAAAAAAGAAAGGAACGCTAGTGTTCAAAAGGTTATTTTGCACTGTGATTCAGTGTTTATATGCCTAGAAATAGTGTTACTTTGTCTTATAGTCCAATGCATTGGCTTAAAAAGATCTAGCAGCATCTTGGGACCTTTATTCATTTAACTTTTAGTAGACCTGTCCAATAAAATGATCAAAACACTACCTAACTTTATTTTACTAATTTCATTTTTGCTTTTTTTTTTTTTTTTTTGAGGTACCAGGGATTGAACCCAAGACCTTACTAATTTCATTTTTAAATTACTTTCTTCAATGGCTCAGAATGATCAAGGGAATAAAAAACCTCATGGCGATATGAAAACATCAGGATATTGAGCTCTCTTCTGAACCCACATATCTCTCCAAATATTTCTTTAACTATTTTCAAGTTGTGTCACTCCCACTGTACTGCATCTTCCTGGCTAGAACAGGATCAGAATAAATGCTTGCTAACAAAGAATGAAAGGAATCATTCAGTTAGAAAATGATGAGAGAGATTCTACAGAATGATTTGCTTCCAAATCTAGAGTTTGGAAGGAAGTGCTTAAGTCTCAAAGAGGTGAAAAGATCATTTTGATTTGAAAATACTCTAAGACTCAGTTAGCTACCTGAAGTTCTGGATATAGGTGTAATCCTCTTCTTTCTGTACTAGGTGTGATTTCACAATTGTATCTCGCAGTCCAAACTTCTGCATCGACAAAATATGAGCCTTGTCTGATACTGTGATAGTGGAGGAACGAACCATGTCGGTAATTTCAGACTTGGATTTATTCTGTCTATTAAAAACAAAAATAAATGTATCATATTTTGATGAGTCCTCAATGACAAAATACATGAATATAAAGCTAAAAGTCTCCACTCACGAGCATCTGAGTCACAGAAGACTAAAGGAGACCAAAGCAAAATTTATTTACCAAAACATTATTTCTATGCAGAATTAAGTGAACTTATATGCTGTTGATTGTAAGGTACAATCTTTCTGGAGAGTTTCCTGAAAATAGATTCACAGAATCTCACACCAGAAAAGGATCTTGAAGACCATCTAATATAATCCCTTCATTTTTCCAAATGAGAGCAATGAGACCCAGCATTTTTAATGATTCACCCAATTGGATGGTGGCACAGTCTGGGTTAGATTTCAGATATGACAGTGCTCTTTCTGGACCCTAGCGCTCACGTAACAAAACTTGACTTGATAATTTGACTTCTTCAAATCTTTTACACAGGAATAATCCAAAATAAAAAGAAAGGCAATTTTCACAAAGGTATTTATAATTATACTACAAATTACTCAAATGTCAACACTAAAAGTTATACAAAATTTGACATATAATATCTAGCAGAATCCTATATAATCGCTCAAGAAACTTTTGTTGAAAATGACAATGAATTAAGATATATAGGGAAGCGGCTGTGGCTCAATCAGTAGGGCTCCCGTTTACCATATGGGAGGCCCCGGGTTCGGTTCCCGGGGCCTCCTGGTGAAGGCAAGCCCTAGCTGACCCAGCAAGCACAAGCAGCAAGGGGGGGATAAATGAATAAATAAATAAAATCTTTAAAAAAAAAAAAAAGATATATAGAGTGCTTCAAACACTTTCTCACTCATTAAATGCCACAGAAGTGTTGGATATTACTATCATTATGAACATACTAATTAAGGCTATGTAAAAATATATTTATGTATTCTAGAAAGGCTCAAAAGTGAATTGAGAATGATGGTTCTAGCTACATTTAAAGCAGGGGTTCTTAACCTTTTTTGTTCCACGGACCCCTTTGCCAGTCAGGTGAAAACCACAGACTCCTTTTCAAAATGAAGCGGCAGACAGTTTTATGACACTCAACATCAGCATGTCTTTAAATTAAATTTTAGGATTATTCAAAATTACATTTTACGGCTTTTCCACAATTTCAATACTTGATAACCTAACACAATTCAACATCTGTTCAAACAGTTATTTTTGGCAAACACTTAGAAATTTGAGTTTTCCCACAGCGTCATAAAACCATCTCCACCATCCTTACCAACCTTTTTGCAGGCAGTTATCCACTGCACTCAGAACATGCTACATCAAAATAAAAATCATACTAAGTCCACACTATACTATATATTATTCACTAAATATTTCACACCCACACCAACACGTCCCCACAAGAATAATGGTTTTGTGAATATTCATTTCAAGCTCACAGACCCCCTGATATCTTTCCACGGACCCCTTGGGTATCCGTGGACCCCTGGTTAAGAACCCCTAATTTAAAGGTAAGGGATTGTTCAATGCTATTTAAGTGCATAATTAAAACAATGACACAAATAAGAAAATGAAGTTTTAACTTGAGCAGATGATTCTGGCTATGATCAGTAGGGGGCACAGGAGTACAGACTAAATGTAACAGCACATCAAATAAAAAAGAAAGGCAATGCTTAAATGGTACAGAATTTCCATTTGGGTTGATGGAAAAGTTTTGGTAATGTATGGTGGCAATGACAGCATAACATTGTGAACATAATTAACACCACTGAATTATATATTTCAATGTGGTTAAAAGGGGAAATTTTTGGGTTATATTTGTTACTAGAATAAAAATATAAAACAAACATAGGACTGTACAACACAAAAAGTGAACCCTATTGCAAACAATGGACTATAATTAACAATACAATTATAAAAATGTGCTTTCACAAATTGTAACAAAACACTCATGCAAGGTGTTACTCATTGGGGGGAATATGAGAATTCTGTATTTTATACATGATTTTTCTGTAAGCCTATAGCTTCTCTAACAATTTTTTAAGTGTAAATTTAAAAAGGAAAAAAAGTTATTTCAGAGTCAGCATGGCAGTTTGAGCTTATTTTATGAATCCCAAAAAAGAGAAAGATTATGTTTGTAAACTGATCTATTCCTCTGGGTGTGTTACTCTTTGATTGCATTAAATTCTGTTGAGGGGCCTTTGATTAGATTACTTGATAAGATTGCTTTAGGGCTTTTTTTTTTTTTTTTTTTTTTTCTGCTTTAGGGCTTTTGATTGGACTACATCAGTGAGGCATGACCCAGGTTGAGTCCCAGCCCCCTTGCTGGGTCTAATATAAATGGACTCACGGATAGATACAGAAAAAAGGGAACTGTCATGTTTGATTCTGCCATGTAAGAAAAAAGACTATAGTTTTGCCCATGGCTGAGCTGCAGGGAAAGAATCCCTAAGAGATAAGCTCTAAGCCTGGTTCCTCAGAGCTGAGCTCCAAGAGATGGTAGATTCTGGAGGGGAAGGCAGAGACCGCTGCAGAGATTGGCAGTCATCTTGCTTCACCACATGGCAACACGCTGGGATAAAAAAAACCATGTGGGAAGGGGATGTGGCTCAATCGATAGGGCTCCCGTTTACCATATGGGAGGCCCCGGGTTCGTTTCCCAGGGCGTCCTGGTGAAGGCAAGCCAGCCCATGCGGCGTGGTGAGCTGGCGCAGCAAGATGACCCAACAAAGGGAGACAAGTAGACACAGAGAAACGCACAGCAAATGGACACAGTGAGCACAAGCAGCAAGGGGGGATAAATAAATAAATAAATAAATAAATAAATAAATAAATAAATAATCTTTAAAAAAAAAAAACCCATGTAACAGTACTAAGCATTCAGTCAGTGTTCAATAAATGTCAGACATTAGTAAGAGATTTCTTTGGCCAGCTACCCTGTGACAACTTATAGCATGCACAGAAATTTAGACTTCAGTTCTATAATGAGGGTAACCTCAGTCCTAAAAGGTACAAAATGAAGGGAGAGCTGTATTACCGTGTAAACAAGTTTTCTGATTTATCTTGACTCCAGGAACTTTGGTCTACAAGCAGACCTTTTCCATCTGGTCTCAAATTGTCGAAGTTAGAACCACCTAAGGGAAGAGGGAAAGGAATTAAAATAGACATACATACACTTTAACATTATAGTCTAGGAATTATCAGTAGTCCAAATATTACTCAAAAGCATAGGAAAATCCCATCCCAGTGTCTGGGTGAAGCTCCCAGAGCATAAAAAGAAGGGGAAAAGGTACTTCATCAGATATCTTCATTGCTGGAAAAAACTATTCCAGCTAGTCTAACTCTTTTCTTGGAGTCAGGGTGCATTATAGGAAGAAAAAAAACTATGAAATCTGAAAACCTTAAGTTCTATCACCTGCTCTATTATTAATTGACCTTTTGACTTTGTGCAAAAAACCTCTTTTAATCCCATTAACTTGACCTGTCCTGCCTCCCTCATAGGTTTACTGTAGGAAAAAGTGAGCTGATATGTGAGTAAGCACTTTGAAAGCCATCAAACGTACTGTAAAATAAAAGATAATAATCTTATTATCATCTACTGCCAATGAGACTTCACCTCCAAAGAGGAAAAAGGCAAGGGTCAGAGAGCTAAAACTGGAAAGGGTCTAAGTACTCTAGGGAATGAGAAACTTCTGTCCCAAGAAATTCCCTTGAAAACCAAAAAGCCTAAAGGCTCCCAACAAAGAAATATTTTGGGAAAGTTTTTAAACCAAGATAAACTTGAAAATTAATCTTCTTCAATAGCTTCTCTGCTCCTTAAAAGCGAAATCTCTACTCAACAGGGAACGGCAGGAAAAGGCCACAGACAGTTGCTCTAATACACAAGTCATAGCCAGGATCACTGGAGACATGAAACACCACTAAGAATTTTGTGCTGAAGAATATTACTAAACATGTATTTTTCAACCATGCATTCACATGAAACAGAAAAAAAAAAAAACAAGTAAACTTTGGAGGTGAAAAAAGAAAATCATCCAAAAAATGAAAATCATTGCATTTTAATGCTTCCAGTCAGTGTAGTGAATGGAGCTCAGTAGCTGAGCGTATGCTTCCCATGTACAAGGACCCAGGATCAATCCCTGGTACCTCCTAAAAATAAAAAAATTAAAAAGTCAATGCCTCCAGTCAACCACCAAGGTCTTTCAATTTTGCTTCCTAAATGCCTCTCAGATCAATATAGTCCTATCCCCAATGTCTCTGTAGTCATCCAGGTTACCAATTTCTCCCTTGAATGACTGCAAAAGCCTCAACTAGTCTCCCTTTCTCAACCCACCCCACTCCCAATCCAATCTCTACACTGGACAGAGGATCATTTGAAATGGTAAATCTAATTATATGTCACTTAAAACCTTTTAAAGGCTCCCCACCGTGGGATACCCAAACCCCTTAATATGTTAGCCAAGGCTTCTTCCCAGTCTGGATCCTGCCCAGCTGTCCAGCCACCACAGTCCTCTTGCCCCCTACCTCCTTGAATGTCATGGTCTCTGCATAGTAAAGTTACTGCAGTCATATAAAGATCCCATCAGAAACCAACTTCCCTCTTCCTCAACTACTGTACACAGTAACTCCTACTTATCCTGTAGAACAGGGGCCTGCAAACATTTTCTGTAATGGGCCAGATAGTAAATATCTTAGGCTTTGCAGGTCACACAGTCTCTGTCACAACTACTCTGCTATTAGTGTGAAAGCAGCTATAAGCATGGCTGTGTTCCAAGACAATTTTATTTATGGAGACTGAAATTTGAATATCATATAATTTTCACATGTCCAAAATATTATTCTTTTTTGATTATTTTCAAACATGTAAAAAAGTAAAAACCATTCTAAGCTTGCAGACTGTACAAAAACAGGTGAAGGGGAAATGGATGTGGCTCAAGAGATTCGGCATCCGTCTACCATATGGAGAGACCGGGGTTCGATCCCCGGTACCTCCCGGTAAAAAAAAAAAAAAAACAGGTGAAGGACCAGATTTGGCCCATGGCCTGCAGTTAGCCGACCCCTGCTGCAGGCTGCATCTTAAAAGATCACTCCTGGGAATAGATGTGGCTCAAGCAGTTGAGCACCCACCTCCCACATGGGAGGTCCTGGGTTCGGTTCCCATTGCCTCCTAAAGAAAACAAAAATGAAAACAGACAATGAGCACAAATAATGAGCAAACAGATGAGGGAGCCATCTCAGGGAAGGGGTAAAAAAAAAGATAACTCCTTCCAAGAAGCCCTCTCTGACCCCTTCTTGGCTGGTCAGATTCCCTGACATCGGTATTCCCACAGCCCGCTGTGCTTCCCCATCATAGCCTAGATTGTTGTGTATTTTAACTGTCTCCCCAGTTAATACTGAGCTTACTGAGGAAAGAACTATGTCTGATTTATTCATTATTGCATCCACATCATACAGCACACTACCCATCACATTATGATTCAATCACTCAACCATTCAATAGAAAATACTGGATGAAGGAATAAGGGAGCATAAATCCCTTTTGTACCTTATAAATACATAGCACCCAAGTTTAAATGTGTAGCATTCTTTTGGAATGTTTTGGGTAATCTTCCCATTGTCTTCAACATACAACAAAAGTAATAGGGAAGAACTAGAATATGTTGTTTCTACAGTGCTACAACCTCTTGATTAGTTAGTTATATTTTAGGAAACCAAATCCCCACTAAGGTAAGAAGCTTAGAGAACTAAGGAATTTAAGACAAGGAAAGATGTCTGGGACACCTATTGGAAGGGCAAAAATCCAAAAAAACTGACAATATCAACTGTTGCCAAGAATGTGAAACAATAATAACACTCATTCATTATTTTTTTTCTCATTCATTATTGGTAGGAATGTAAAATGGTATAGCCACTTTTCAAAGCTAAACATAGTCTTACCATATGATCCAGCAATCAGGCTCCCGGTATTTTTTATTTGAAAATTTATGTAACGTGTACACAATACCTATTGCAGCTTTAGTAATAATCATCAAAAAACTGGAAGCAACCAAGATGACCTCCAATAGGTGAATGGATAAACTTGGTACAATGGTATATTATTCAGCGATAAAAAGGAATATGCTATCAAGGCACACATGAATCTTAAATGCATATTGCTAAACAGAAGAAGCCAGTCTGAAAATACTATATACTTTACTATTCCTATTATATAATATTCTAGAAAAGGCAAAACTACAGAGATGATTACCTGATTAGTGTTTGCCAGTGGTTGGGAGAAGGGTTTGGTTTCAATAGGTGAAGCTCAGGAAACTTTTTTAGGGCAGTGAAACTATTCTGTATGAAACTGAAATGGTGGATACATAACACTATGCATTTGTCAAAACCTGTAGAACTTCACAGTATCAAGAGTGAACCTTAATGTATGCAAATTTTTAAAAAATCACTCAGGAGGTCAGGGGATTCTGGGATGGAATGTAGAATGTGACAAAAGAATCTATATTATAAGTGTATAGAACAATCTCACTGACAGGGTAGTGGGAAAAGTGCTGACCTAGGTATCTATGGAAATGAGTGGAATCTGTAATGCTAAAGACAAAAGGAACTGTACAGGGAAGTGGATGTGGCTCAACCTCTTGGGCGCCCGCCTACCACATGGGAGGTCCCGGGTTTGGGTCCCAGTGCCTCCTGAAAAAGAAGACGAGCAGATGCCGCCTCCCTCCACAACGGGCTTAGACACCGCCCCCACCGCAACAAGCAGATGCCACAAATCAGCAGATACTGCAGGGAGCAGATGTGGCTCAGGCTGTTGGGCACTTGCCTCTCAAGTGGGAGGTCCCGGGTTCAGTTCCCGGTGTCTCCTGGAGAAGGCAAGCAAACAATGAGCTGACAAACAAGAGAACAATCTGGGGAAGGGGAGAACAAATAAGGTAAATAAAATAAATCATTAAAAAAAAAAAAGGAACTACACATAAGTACTGTACTCTAATTGATAAACTTGTTTCCCATGGGGGTACAGGTTAACAATTCCAAAACCACTGTATGTGGAATTGAACAATTAAGTAAATGGATGGAGAATGATGGGAGCCAGGTTTCTTGCTTTTGGAGTGGGAGGTTACAGATAAGCAAGGAGAGGAGGCTAGAATGATCCACGTAGCAAGGGACAAGAGTTTGAAGACATATCTATTTGTAGCCATCTGACAGTTTGATGTAATTATGAATTCCAAAAATATATATTGGATTATGCTTGTAAACTGGTCTGCTAATCTGGGTATGATTAAGTTATGATTAGGGCATTAACTGGGCCACGTCAGTTAATGGATGGGATGGGAATCAAATTGGTGGGGTGGGAATCAAATATAAAAGGCAAGGCAATGGACAGAGGGAGCAGTTTTGATGTTGGAGAGAAGGCCCCAGGAGAAGAGAAGTGAGCCATTCGCCTGATAGTCTACAGCTGACCTTGTGGAGGAAACAGAGGCACTAAGCCCAGAGAGGAAGGAAGCCCCAGGAAGAGAGGAACCCAAGAAGCCTGAACCCTGGCAAACGTCAGCAGCTGTTTTGCTCCAACACATGGCAATGGACTTTGGTGAGGGAAGAAACTTTATGGCCTGGTAACTGTGGACTTCTATCCCAAATAAATACCCTTTATAAAAACCAACCAATTTCTGGTATTTTGCATCAGCACCTCTTTGGCTGCCTAATACAACTACCAACTCATGTTTAGCTTAATAGTAATATGACTGTAGCATAGAGAAATGTTTATAGATGAGTGTATACATGAGTTAGTACACACATATATTTGCTTGCTCTGTAAGCTGAGAGAGCCCAGAAGCAAGGATACCCCAGTAGCAATGGTCACACCTAAATGCCCAGGTGGTAGTTTCTAAGATCATTCTCCAATAAAAGGAACCAGGCTCCTTGGAGATATGGTTGATTCTAGGACTGAGGCAGGAGATATACAAGATGAGCCTGGAGCATTAAATAGTGCCATAAAGTAAGAAAGTGCTAAAAACAAAAACGAACAAACCCGCCATCATCAGGGAATGTAAAAGGGACAAAGGAGCCAACTGAAAGAACTCCCAATGACCAAAGCTGTAACAATTTGAACAACAAATAAAATAGTATTGATGGGAAGCGGCTGTGGCTCAATCAGTAGGGCTCCCGTTTACCATATGGGAGGCCCCGGGTTCGGTTCCCGGGGCCTCCTGGTGAAGGCAAGCCCGCCCGCACGGCATGGTTAGCTGACCCAGCGAGCACAAGCAGCAAGGGGGGGATAAATGAATAAATAAATAAAATCTTTAAAAAAAAAAAATAGTATTGAATTATAACCCAAATACAAAATAAATATCCATGAGTCCATACTGATAAGAAATTAGAGAATAAATAAATAAATGGCAGAGAGAGAGATCTCCCATGCAGAATTCCAAATAATACATGTAGAAATTCTTTCCTCAAGTAGGTGGAACACAACTCATCCTTAAGTGTGAGCTGCACATAGTGACTTCCAGAGTACAGTATGGAAAGGGAGAAAAAGAATAACTTGACAACAGAGAAACCTAACAAACATACATCAGCAAGGTGATCAAAGTCAACATCAACAGTGGTAAGTCAGAATGACAGTACATACCCTGATATGATGTGATGAGAATGACACGTCACCCTTGTGGTCTTCCTACAATAACCTATAATCCCTATCTTATCATGAGAAAAACATCAGACAAACCCAAATTGAAGGTCACACTACAAAATACCTGACCAGTACATCTCAAATTCATCAGGGTCATTAAAAATAAGGAAAGTCTGAGAAACTGTCATAACAAAGAAGAGCCTAAGGAGACATGGCAACTAAATGTAATGTGGTGTCCTAGATGGGTTCGGGAACAGGAAAAGGACACTAAGTAAAAACTAAAGAAACTTATGTATGATCGCCACAATTTTTCTGTAAACCAAAGTGTTCTAAGATAAAAATTTATTTATTTTTTAAAGCATACTGGGGGGAAACGGATGTGGCTCAAGAGGTTCGGCGTCCGTCTACCATATGGAGAGACCGGGGTTCGATCCCCGGTACCTCCCGGTTATAAATAAATAAATAAATAAATAAATAAATAAATAGATAAATAGATAAATAAATAAATAAAGCATGCTGGGGACTGAAATCAAAATTCTTGGAAAGATTTATCTAGTCTCTGCCTCACCTCTTATTATCTTCTCAACCCTCAGTAATGGAGTTTTTGCCTCCACTACTCCCCAGCGATTGCTCTTGTTAAGGTTACTGGTAACATTCATGTTGTCAGTTCTCAGTCTTCAGCTGAATTGCCCACCTTTGGCAGTGCTTGATAGATGACCACTCCCTCCCTGGTAAACACTTTCTTCTCTTGGCTTTACTGACAGCTCTCCCACCTCAGCAGCGATTCTTTAGCCTTGAAGGCTCTTCCTCTCTATTCCCCCACCCCACTCCCTCCACACAGGACCTCTTCCCTAGCTATCCTCTTTCTCACCCAGGTTCACTCATTTTATCTCAGAGTTTAACCTACAAGGCTGATTGCTCCCAAATTACATCTCCAGCCTGGACCTATCAACTGAGCTCCAGATTCAATCCGATTTTCCCTCTTAGTCTTCTTCGTCTCAGCAGGTAGTACCAACATTCAACCAACTGCTCAGAATAAAAACCTAGGACTCATTTGACACTCCTCTCTGTCCCCCCTTACACCTCACACCTAATTCATCAGGAATTCCAGCAAGTTCTACCTTTAAAAATATAACCAGAACTTGACTGCTTCTCACCATCTCCACCACTAATCATTTCGGCAAAGCGACCATCAGTTGTCACCAAGACTACAAGAGCAGCTTCCTAACTGTTTCTGCACTTCCACTCTTATGCTCCTATAGTCAGTTTTCCATATAGCAGCCAGAGTGAACTTCAGAAAAAAAAAGGAAAGAAAAGTGTATCTGGGGGGTGCGGATGTGGCTCAGATGGTTGGGCATCTGTCTCCCTTATGTAGGGACCTGGGTCAGATCCCCAGGACCTCTCAGTAAAATAAAGAAAAATATAGAAGGCACGCAGGTGTGACAGACCCCGCTGAGCCACACAGCAAGATGATGACGTAACAGGAGAGTGACAAGGGAGAGCCAAGACAAGATGCACCAAAAAACCAGGAACCAAGGTGGTGCAGGTGGTGGAGCACCTCTCTCCCACATTGGAGGTTCCCAAGATCGAATCCCAGTGAAGACTGGAGGAGAAGGATGAGAAGAGAGGGCAGGAAACAGACACAGAGAATTGCCCAGCAAATGGACACAAAACAGCAAAAATGGATAAAAAGTAAAATAAAATAAATAAATCTTTATAAAAAAGTGTATCTAATGAAGTAGCTTTCCAATCATACACAGAATAAAAGCCAACCCCCTGAAGAGAGTTGATAAGGCTCTACCTAATCTGGCCTCCCAGATTAGGAGGCCTTTCCGGCCTCATCCACCTTGCTCTACCTCTCTGTCTACTCTGGCCACATTTATTTCCTTTTTTGCTACTTCTAGAGCATGTCAAGCTCATACCCAACTCAGTCTTTGATCTTGCAGTCCCTCAGCCTGGAATGCCTTTCCTCCAGATGTCCACACTGCTTACTCTTTCATTTCATTCAGGCCTTGCTCACATGTCACCTCCTCAGAAAAGCCCTCGCTGATCTTGAAAAAAGACCCCACGAGCCCGCATCACTCTGGCCTCTTACTCCAAAGATTCTTTCTTGGTTCACAGTCCCCTTAGTGTATCAATAATGTTTTCAAGGTGCCTGCCTATAAGCCAAAAGAAATACCTAATGGTTCTGTTAAAGTATTTAGGGCCAAATAACTCAATAAGCATTTATGTCCTAGGAACTTAGTAGCAGTTTGAAAAAATAAATAAATAAATAAAATATTTTTATTTCTTCTAAATAACCACAATTATTTACTAATGAGATATGTGTGCCTGTTGGGCAAGAACAATTTCTCAAACCTTGGAATCAGTTTGGACATGACCATACACTCATTGCATGTTCCACATTGATTTTTGCGTGGCACTTGTTTTTAACTGTGGCTACCACCAAAACCTCAGCTTTACAAAGATATGATGTCATCAAATGGAATATGGCATCACCTAATATTGAAACTGTGAACTACCTCAAGCTAGAAGTTTACTCAGTGTCCAAAAGATGTCAAGTATCTCTGCTTATCTTGAAAATTTTAAATATTCCAGTGTCCCTGTGAGTTCATTGCAGAGCCCCAGGGTGCTTCAGCACACACTTTTGAGAACCACAGCCTTACTTGTTTTTATTTCCCATAGTACTAATGCTATTTGATATTGTTTTTATATTTATTCATCAATTTATTGAGATGTTATGTCCACTAAAATGTAAGCTCTATGAGGCAGAAACTTTGTTTTCTTTATTTCCTGGGATGTAGAACAGTGCCTGGTGCACAGTAGGTGCTCAGTGTGTTGAATGAATGAAAGAATCAGGAATCTTAAATTTAAATCCAGTTCTGCCATTATCTTCCTGCGTGACTTGACATGTTATTTCCTTTCTTTAGGCCTTATTTTCCCCATCTATAAGATGGAGACTTTAATATAAATATCCCCAGGGGGCATTTACAATATGCAAAGGTACTTGTACGTTCCACACCAAGGAATTAGGATTCAGTGCTCTGTTTCGGCATGTCAGTGCTTCCTACAGGCTCCCTCAGAGTTTTGTTTCTGTGGGTACTTCCTCCAAACAGTCTGGAAAGACAACTCCTAGGGACAAGTAGTTTGACCTATGGATTCTGCTTACCCCTCGGGTGGCTAGTAGGCTGGTCGGAAAACTGCCTGGGAGACCTGCATCTTGTTAATGCTCTCACGCTGTGCCTCTCTGGACTCAGTCCAGCAAGGACTGGAATATCTTCATTATGACTCTTTATATGGAAACTTTAAGGCATGATTTGGGGGATTTCCAGCCACAGGGCAATCTTCTCGGAATCTCTTCTCTCCAGAATCTGGCCCGGAAGCTGGCTGTCGGCAGCTTCTTTACCATCACACAGCTACACGGTTCCCTCTCTGGCCACAGCTTCCTGTCCTTTCTCCCTGCCTGCTTCCCTACTCCCACTCTGCCCTTCTACCAACCTGATACCCCCCAGTTCTTTATCACCCAATATCATAGGTAACATCTGAGATTCTTCTTTTCTTCCCATGTTCAGTCATTACATCCTACAAATCCTCTCTCCTATGTATGTTTATACTTGACCCCCTATCCCCACTGCTGCACCTTAGTTTAGGCCCCTAACACTTCTGGGAAATCTACTTAAGGATTCCCCTACCTCCATTCTCACCCCTCTCCAATCCATTCTGCCAACATTCTAGAAAGAAAACACAAATCTGAGCAGGTTACGCCTTTGAGAAAAATCCCTCAATAACTTACATCATCTTTAGAATAAGACTCAAACCTCTGAGTATTGCACACAAGGACCTTTATAATTAGCCCTATCTCCTACCCCTTCCCGACTCCAATCTCTCCTCCCCTACCCCCACATGGAAACTATTTTTCAGATGCTGCCCACTCAACCCCACCCCTGGTCCTAGGTAAATCCTAATCACCTCCCAATCCCAGCTTCACAGGGTGAGCGTCAACTCATCCTTCAAGCTTCAACTCAGGAGTCATTTTCTTCAAAAAGCCTTCTCTGGCCCTCTCCTTATGGTCTCATACACATAGTGCTTCCTCGATCAAGGAACTATCATCATAATGGACCTATAACTGTTTGTGTTCTTACTTGTCTTACCTCTTTACCTAGACCATAAGCTTCTTGGGAGCAGGGACTGATGCTTTTTCCTATGTCCCAGGATAACCACAGTATATGGAACATACCCGGCAGTCATTAAACAGTCTCAGTGCAGAGATTAATTAAGCTCACTCCGATTTCTGGATGAGTTCTTTCTGATTACTTTTCATACTTACAACTGAAACCATTTCTCAGTTAGAAACTTACAGGTCAACTATAGCAACAACTGCAGCTTGAACTGGAGGCGTGAAAGTGCAGAAGTGTTCTATTTTTCTTGCAAATTCTGTGTACCGCCCATCTTACAGCACCCAAACCACTCTCACACACCTCACGAAGCAGACAACGTTGACCCTTGAGGCTCCTCACTTAGCCCAAGCTGCAGGATAGCCTAACACAGATCCATAATCCATTGCCTGAAACTCTTGGGGCCAAGTGTATTTTGAATTTGGGGGATTTTAGAAAGACAATACATTATCTATGCCATATATTATATAACACCATCAGCAGAGTCTGAGACAACATCTAGTAATCAAACGCTTTAATACTGCCACCATAAAAACTATGAATAGTGACACTTACTGGGGTTAATAATGCTTATAAATAGTCTCATGTCTGTTCAAGCAAGTTTTACTGCTAATGAGCTTAGGCCAAACTTACCAAAAAAAATTTTTCTTTGTCTTCAGAGCTTTCAGGACTTCAGAATTGCCCATAAGGGACTGAGGTCAGTAGTTAAGAGCATGGTCTTAGGAAAGTCTGGAGGGGTGTACACCAAAATATTGACAGTAGTCATTTCTTAATGGTAGGATTTCTTTTTCTTTTTGCTTATATGTACTTTCAAAGTTAGCTATAACAGGAATTTTTTTGTATAATAAAACTATACATATACTAAGTGTACAGGCTTTGGAGTCAGAGACTTAGGTTCCATCTCCGGCCCTGCCACTTATGCACCATGTGATTTTGATCAAATTATCTAACTTCTCTAAGCCTCTGCTCCCTCAGCTGACGAAAGATAAGAGTGTGGGCCTTGTGTGGTTTCTGTCTTCCTTCTTTTCCCACGGTTAACTCAAGGCTATATCCTTCACTGCACAGCCTAGAGGTGCTCTAGAGGCCAAACCAGATCTGTCGGAGGTCCAGAGCTACAAAAAATATATAGGAGGCAAGGCCTCAATTTTAATTTCTTGTTGTCAGGCCTGCCATTGACTTGGGGTCTCAGCTTTTTCTAAAGCATGGTCTCAAACAAGGAAAAGAGTAAATGCAAATCAAAATGCAAGTAGCTCATTTCTTTAGAAAATTGTCCAAGAGGGCACAACATTATTCCTTTTTTTTTTTTTTTTTTTTTTTTAAAGATTTTATTTATTTATTCATTTATCCCCCCCATTGCTGCCTGTGCTCGCTGGGTCAGCCAACCACGCCATGCGGGCGGGCCCGCCCTCACCAGGAGGCCCCAGGGACCGAACCCGGGGCCTCCCATATGGCAAACGGGAGCCCCACTGATTGAGCCACAGCCGCTTCCCAACATTATTCCTTAATTCAATTGCTCCTTCCCCTCCTCTAGGCCTTCTGGTTATGTGTAAGTACTCCCCAAGATCTAGACCAGTGCTGCCCAATAGAATTTTCTGTGATGAGGGAAATGTCCCATAACTGTACTGCCCAACATAGTAGCCACTAACCAGAGTTGAAATGTAGCTAGAGCAAATGAAAAACTGAGTTTTTAAATTTTATTTTAACTAATTTAAATTTAAGCAGCCACATGTGGCTAGTGGTTCTGTACTGGACAGAGCAGATCTAGACCCCCTCCTCTACAAGGAGAACATGAGCCATCACAGTCAATTCTAAACAGAGCTGTTGGGAAGCGGCTGTGGCTCAATCAGTAGGGCTCCCGTTTACCATATGGGAGGCCCTGGGTTCGGTTCCCGGGGCCTCCTGGTGGGGGCAGGCCCGCCCACACGGCGTGGTTGGCTGACCCAGCGAGCACAAGCAGCAAGGGGGGGATAAATGAATAAATAAATAAAATCTTTAAAAAATAATAATAATAAAATAAAATAAACAGAGCTGTCCAGCTCTGTCTGAGCTCTGACTCTCCAGTGCCCACTAGACAGTTCCACAGGATGTTTTGCATGCAGATAGGTCCCAGGCAAAACTGTGGCTTAACTTCTAGGCCCTTTCCCTGAGCTGTCCCTTCTCTTACCAGCATCATCATTCTCCCCATCAGCCAGGCTTGGAATCCTGCCATCGACTCACCCCTCTCCTTGGGCCTCCAGGGCCAACCAATCATTAGACTCTTCATTCTCACAGTCTCCTTCCTCCACGCCATCAACTCCTCACTTGTTACTTTAAAAGCCTCCTAAGAGATCTTCCCACTTCTCCTTACTCAATTTAGTCTTTGGACTTCTCCAGATTAAACTCTGATTTCATCTCTCCCTACTCTAAATCTTTCAGTGTTACACCACTGTTGGCAGGTAAGGTCTAAACTGGTTAAACTGGCATGAGGCCCTTTGCAAATTGGCCTTCTCTGGCTCACCAATCCACCAGCCAAAGGCAGCCCAATCTAAACAGACAGGTTTCCCATGCACACCACCCTCAAACCTGCTTCCCTGCCTCCTGCCTCCTGCTTTCTGGCCACCTCTGCTTCAATGAAGTCTTCCCCAACCACACCAGTCCTCATTAGTCATTTCTCTAAATTCTGAGGGCCTTACTGTCTATATAGCTTGTTTGGCACTTTAAAAGATATCACAATGTTTTGGAAAAAAACTTTTTTTCTTGGAAAAAGCCTAGACTTTGGCTCCATTCATTAACTGATATGAAACTTCAAGCAAATTACTTAATTTGTTTCCTCTTTGTAAAATGGGGATAACACCATCAAATTTACAGAGAGGCAAAAAGGATAACAAATAAAATACATATGGGTCAAGAGCCTAGCACTCTGCCTAGTGTTGGGGACTGAATCATGTCCCCCATAAAGACATGTTCAAATTTTAATCCGTGTTCCTGTGGATGTGAACCCATTTGTAAATAGGACCCTTTGAAGATGTATTTCAGTTAAAGTGTGGTAGAACCAAACTGAATCGGGGAAGCCCTTAATCCATATTACTGGAGGCCTTATTTTAAAAAAGCCTGAAGTTAGGAGAAACCAGAAGTTCAGACCCAAGGAGAGAGAGATTGCCATGTGACAAGAGGCAGAGCTGCAGCTCAAGGAACCTCAAGGATTTTAGCAAACCAGCATCAGAATGCTACAGACTTTGGAAGGAAAGTATGAACTTGCTGATGCCTTGATTTGGGACTTGTATCCTCTAAAACTGTGAGCTAATAAATGCTTGTTGTTTAAGCCAACCCATTGTGTGGTATTTGTCATAGCAGCTCTGGCAAACTAAGACAACTGTTATACAGCAGACGGTCAGCAACTTTAGTATTTTTCCCTCTTCTCTACTATTCCTAATCCCCAACTGTTTTGATAATAATGACTACAATTTATTGAGGACCTACTAATAGCTAGATATTGTACTAAATGCTTCATGTATTATTTCTGATCAATTATTGGCCTCATTTTACAAATAAGGATATTGAGACCCAGAGCAGATATCAGACATGTCCAAGGACACAGAAAATGGTGCGGTAAATGGCACAGAGCCAGTAAATGGTGCAGTGGACACTAGCTTGGCTCCAAAGCCCCACAGCCTCTTCTTTTGTAAACATGAACACAGTATCTTCAATATGACCGTAAACTCTGAGGGGTAAGTACTATTCGAAAAGAAGGGTTAAGTATGTTTGGACAACAAAGCAAAAGCACCCCCACAATCTCCACAGGATGTGTGGAGTGTGGCTGTCACTGCTGTGTGGAGATTGTGGGCCTATCCCTCCTCAGCATCTACTTGCCAAATCTAAGAGGACTTCCTATGTTCTCAGTCACTGGGCCTTTGCATTCCATCTACAGCACACTAGAAGAACTTGTAAAACCACGTGAGGAAAATACCTGCAAACCATATACTCCAAAATACCCAAAAGTTCAAACTGGGTTAGTTCAATGCTGCCAGTGACACCAAGCTGTGCACCCACCTCAAGAGGGCCCTGTCTGGGGGGCGGATGTGGCTCAAATGGTTGGGCATCCGTCTCCCATATGGAGAGACATGGGTTTGATCCCCAGGACCTCCCGGTAAAAGAAAAAAAAAAAAAAAAAAAAAGAGGGCCCTGTCCCATAGGCACTCTCAGGCTAAGACACAACAGCACATAGCAGTGGGATACATTCAATTCACAGGGAGATAAACAGATCCAGATCCAACTAACCAGAATCCAAGTCAGTCTGTGCTGATGATAACAATGGTAATATTATCACTAGTAATATTAATAGCAAATATTTCAGGCTTACTACATGCCACGTACTGTTATAATCACTTTACCTATATTCAATCCTCACAGCTACTCTGGGGTAGCTGATATTATTATCTCCACTTTATATCAGGAAATAAACCCAGAGAGGTTAAGTTACTTGCCCAAGAGTACAAAGAGGCACAGACAGCCAGGATTCAAACCCAGGAAGCCAGGGCCAAGAGTCTGTGCTCTTAACCAATAAATTTTATTACCTATCAGAAAACTGAAAGATTCAGAAAGCATTTCTGGCTGAGGAAATAACTTCAGCAAAGGCACAGAGACATGATATTATCATATGCTCAGAAATAAGTGGTAATAAGTAGGAGAAATGAGTAGTTTTGTTTGAGAAGCATTAAGGAATACAAAGAAGAGTGATGGTGTTAGGTGTTAGGGTTCAAGCATTCAAACAAAACAGATGACCTGAGTTCCATTCTCAATTCTCACTGAACAACTGGGTGACCACAGGCACGTTACCTACCCTCTCGGAGCCTCAGTCACCCCAACTGAAAAATGGCACTGTTCTTACAGAACTTTTGTGGCACAGTGTGGGGACCACAGACCCACAGGAAGTACTTAATAAATGGTAACTACTAATAATTATAATAGTTATAATAGTAATAAATCTAGGGCTGAACTGTAGGACTTGGAATGCCATGTGGAGTTTGGATTTTACTCAGCAGGCAAAGGGGACTAGGTGTTTACCTAGTACATAGTACACAGGGCAGGGAACTCTTATTATACTCATATACTGAATGATCCCCACTCCATGGGGCACCCAGCACCAAAAACAATGGAAAATTTCTCCCATTTCAGCCAGGGCACCACCACCCCAAATAGTTTTTCTTTCTTAAAAGCCAAATAATTATGCTTAGTTTTCTGTTCTTTCTTTCTTTCTATTTCTTTCTTTTCTTTCTTTCTCTCTCTCTCTCCCTTCCTTCCCTTCATCCCTCCTTCCCGCCCTCCCTTCCCCCTTTCCTCCCTTCCTTCCTTTCATTTCCCACTAGCTCATGGTTTAAAATTTTTTTTTTTTAAAGTGCCATATATTTTCTTGATATTTAAAATGGGCAGCTTTTCGGCTTGGAGGAGGCCAGGGTGCAACTTTCTTCGGTCGTCCCGCATCCGGGTTCATCCGACACCAACCGCCTCCGCCATGCCGCCTAAGTTCGACCCCAACGAGATCAAAGTCGTGTACCTGAGGTGCACCGGTGGGGAAGTCGGTGCTACGTCTGCCCTGGCCCCCAAGATCGGCCCCCTCGGTCTGTCTCCAAAAAAGGTTGGTGATGACATTGCCAAGGCAACTGGTGACTGGAAAGGTCTAAGGATTACAGTGAAACTGACCATTCAGAACAGACAGGCCCAGATTGAGGTGGTACCTTCTGCCTCTGCCTTGATCATCAAAGCCCTTAAGGAACCACCCAGAGACAGGAAGAAGCAGAAAAACATTAAGCACAGTGGAAATATCACTTTCGATGAGATCGTCAGCATTGCCCGACAGATGCGGCACCAATCTTTAGCCAGAGAACTCTCTGGAACTATTAAAGAGATTCTGGGGACGGCCCAGTCGGTGGGCTGCAATGTGGATGGCCGCCACCCTCATGACATCATAGATGGTATCAACAGTGGTACAGTGGAGTGCCCAGCTAGTTAAGAACTACAAAGGAAAATATTTCAATAAATGATCATTTGACAGCCAAAAAAAAAAAATAATAAAATAAAATAAATAAAATAAAATGGGCAGGGGAGGCGGCTGTGGCTCAATCAGTGGGGCTCCCGTTTGCCATATGGGAGGCCCTGGGTTCAGTTCCCGGGGCCTCCTGGTGGGGGCAAGCCCGCCCGCACGGCGTGGTTGGCTGACCCGGCGAGCACAAGCAGCAAGGGGGGGATAAATGAATAAATAAATAAAATCTTTAAAAAAAAAAAAATTAAAATTAAAATAAAAAAATAAAATGGGCAAAGATAGCTTTAAAACACAACCCATGCCCTGCAACCTGTGAGCCCTGGACTCAAAAATAATTCCCACCCTGTGTAAATCCAATTTAGTTTCGGAAGGACTAAATATGATTGGTTTAGCCTTCAAGGAAGAAGACTACAGCACAATTACATTAAGGCAACAGATTAGTGGTGATACGCTACTGGAAAGATGACTTGACTTTTTCCTCCAGTGCCCTCCCTTCAAGGGGCCTTCTGTGAACCTTCTGTGGTCTGGTGATAAAGCTGAAAGAGAAGTGGGCAAGAGCAAACCAGGAAGATGGGCGAGGAGGGAGGGGTCAGGGGTGCACAGCATGCCCAAAGAGGAAGAGGTCAGTAGTTCTTCAAGTAAGAAACACTTTAGGCTGTGAATTCTATGAGCCCCATTTTACAGATGGAAGAGAGGAAAGTCAAGAAACACGTCTAGGGGACAGATGTGGCTCAAATGGTTGGGTGTCCGTCTGCCATATGGAGGGACCTGGGTTCGATCCCCGGGACCTCCCGGTAAAATAAAATAAAATAAAATAAAATAAAATAAAATAAAATAAAATAAAATAAAATAAAATAATAATAAAAAAAAAGAAACACGTCTAATATTGTACCAAGGAGCAATAACGAAAAAGAAAAATTAAAAAGTTCAGGCCTTCACCCACTTAGACAAACACTTTGTTCAAATCCTCATCATCAACATTCCAAGAAATAAAGCCTCTTCTCATTCATATTTGCTAGCTTTATTTCACATGTGTACCACTGGTAAGTCTACAATATTGCTGCAGTATATTTTAAGTAGCAAAGAAAAACATGCAAGTCAGCTAGCTTCCATGTTCCAACACTGTCTTTCCTTTAATAAATATTGATGCCTCTCTCTTCCTGAACCATCGTCCCTGAGGATTCTTCTGTGCAAAACTCTACTTCTAATGGAATGTTTGTAGGTCACCTCTCTTGTTGTAGACTTCCACTGTAGAATTCCAAAACAAGCTGTTTTCAGGAAAAAAAAAGTCTTCAGGGGGTTCTCTTGTACTAGAAACAAACAGGTTAAATGGGACAAAGAAGGAAAATGGAGAGGGGAACAACAAAAGGAGGAAGAAAAATGAACACAGTTCTCTTGTTCAAAGAAACAAAGTGACCCAAAATCAATTTATTTGCTTAGGAGCCTGCAGAGCTTCTCACAAAGGTAGAGATGATGAGGTGGGTATATTTCTACCTCCAGGATAAATAGAAGCAAATTAATTTTCTCCATGTTAAAAGGATATGTTAGTCACAAAGGTTTTACTTATAAATACTGACAGGTCAAGGTTCTAGAACTTCAGAACCTAAATAAAACAAAATAAAAATAAGTAAATAAATAATAAAAATAAAATTTAAAAAGGAAGAAAGAAAGAAGAGAAAGAGAAAGAAAGAGAACCAACCAACCCAGAGACTATTTTTCCAGCATTCTCTCTGGCTTCTACCCTGATCATCTAAATTACCCTTTATGCTACCCCAAGATATAAATAGCATTCATTTCCTTTCTCAGGCCAGACACACTTTAATGCTTTGTTTCCTGGGTCCAGGGGAAAAAGTACTCAACACATTTCATTCTAAATTTGAGTTACAACAAAGTTGGCTCACTTTGAATCAACCATGGAATAAGAAAACCACTTCAAAAGACCAAAATTAGTTTGCTATTACCACTTAAATTAACCCAGTCAGAACAAACCCAGTGGGACTTCTGAGTAGCTGTTTCCTTTCTAATATCTAGCTCAGAATCCTCCAAAACAAGGCTCCAGGATTTGCATGTGCCCAGGATGAAATGCAGGTGAAGACTTTACACAATGACATGGATGAGCACTGAGCCCCAAGCAAGATTCCCCAAGGGGTTTTATGGATACGAGCACCTTCAGTTGTAAGACAGAAATAAGGAGGCATTTCTCACAAATCAGAGCCCATCCTTTTTAAGGAAAAGCTTAAAAAGAAGCTACACAAAGAAGTTAAGAGCAGTTAAATTAGTGAAAGAACAGGAAAGCCTCTGCTGACAACAGCTAGTCTAAAGTCAGTGCAAGGTGAAGAGTG
This sequence comes from Tolypeutes matacus, assembly GCA_026826555.1. NCBI lineage: Eukaryota > Metazoa > Chordata > Mammalia > Cingulata > Chlamyphoridae > Tolypeutes > Tolypeutes matacus. Next base: position 31,546,799 of record JAKSZT010053883.1, read on the forward strand.
CAAAGAATCATAGGAAGAGCCTGGCACTCAACCAGAAGCACTGCATCTCACCTCAACTTCAAAGCTCAGCTCAAAGACAAGGGCGTGAACCTGAAGACATGGACTTCAATTTTAAACTAGCTTCGTTTCACTTTTCTACCACAGTCCCTACCAAACTTGTCCTAACCCCTGAATTCAGCAGAAACAATTCAAACAACAGAACAGATATTTTGGAGAGAAGCATCCAAGTGAGATCTTTCTTTTCTCCACCACTGTAAAGACCAGGTACACCCTGCCCCCCACATATCTAGGCTTTAGGGTGCACTTGCCCTTGACTCACCCACAAGGACCACCTGCTGGGTCAACCACCACTCTCTTACCTCCATTATGGACTGTCAGACAGACCCCTCCCTATCAGGCACCCAACTTCAGGGGGGAGCCTTGTTTCTCCTGCTGTGCATGGCAAATAGCATTTTTAAGCAGACTTTTGCCCTGGATTGGCTCCCAGGCTATCAGGAAGTGGGTACTTAGATCATTTGTATGTAGGAAGAACCAAATCCACTACCTGTTTCTCTTGGGGTCTAGCTCATCCTGAGCATCAAGAGGCAGTCCAAAGGTTCCTCCTACTGCTATGGAAGATGTATCTCTCCTCTGAGATCAGAACAACTCTGGAAATGGTGATGATCTGAACAGACCTGGGAGCTTGGTACCATTTCGTACCAATTTTAACAGGAGCAACTTAGCAATTAACAGCATAACTCCTTCTACTTTAAGGGATTACAATGGGGACAAATTCTTTTAAACTAAAAATAAAACTTCGACAATAACTCCTCAGCAGCAAGTGGCTAGTTTGTGTGTGTGTTTAAAGAAAATGAAAGATTTCCCACCCAGGCACAGGTAATTAACTGGCTTCAAAGCTGGCTTGACCTCTCCTGGAAGACCTTCCTCTACTGAGGGAATGAAGCACTCCAACGGCCTGGTTCTGGTGTACTGGCTGAGAAGATAGAACCCACCTCTTTTTGCTGCCATTGGGCCTGTCCTCCACCGACTGTCTGGATTCTGGCAGCCTCTTTGCGAAGGAGCAACAGGGTATGCTCTTAATCTTAAACTCTCACCCATCCCAGCACCACAGCCCAGAATGTCATGGAAACTGTAGCAACACCTGTCTCAAGATAGCACTTCAAGTGAGCTCTGAGATAAGCCTGAGATAAGCCCAAGAAAGATGCAAACTATCAGCACCATCAGCATAAGCATAAGCACTGAGGAAGCATAAGCACTGAGGAAGTCCTTTGCTCCCCTGGGTTCCTCTCATTTTACAAACTCTTGTGCAATATGGCTCCCCCCTCTTCATAATTTCCAAGCCTTGTAAGAGCAAGTGGAGTGTTGGCCCACACTTTAAAAAGCTTCTTAACAGACTCTCCATCTCTAACAAATATCTGACAAAAGGGGCACAAATGGGTACTAGTGGTCATTCCAAAGCTCGCATGTAACCGGAGCTGCAAGGACACACCCAGGGGGAAAAGCACCAGGGAGCCCTTGTGGAAAACGTTGGTGCTGGACAGAAAAGACAGGTCTGCATGTCGTCCCCACACAGTGGACTGACCCAAATTTCAACCCTAGGTCTCTCTCCAAAAGCCAAACTCCTGCTCAACAATGGCCATCTGTGCTGCACAGCATAATGCAAGGACTGGGTGGAAAAAACCTAGGTCCTTTCACCTGTAACCTTACCCTGGACTCCAGTCCCAGGGTGGAGAAGGCTCCCCTGGACTCCAGCTATGCAGGCTGCCCAAATTACCACAGGGACTGAGGGCAGACAAGAAGGCGGTCAGCCCCAACACACACACCATACCTCACCCAGGGGAAGGCTCTGTCTGTCATAGAGGGTGCACTCACACTCACACAGGCCAGGGCTGAAGGCCAAGCTCAGCTGGTGAACCCGGGGCTCAGAGAGGTGCAGGGACAGGCCCGGGTTCACACAGCGCGTCAGGAACGGGGCTACGACTGAGCCCCAGGCTCGGGTTTCATGGGTGCCCCCATTCCCACCCGCCCGCGCTCACCACGACCCGCGGAGAACAACTTAACATCCCCACAGAACTTCAGCCCCGGGTTCCCCGCCTCGGTAGGGCCAGGACCTTGGTCTTCGCCCCGTGCGGCCACCGGCCAAACTGCAGCCCTGCGCGCCCGAGGGCCGAGCCCGCCTCCACCCTCGGCCCCGATCTCCAGCGCCGCGTCCGGGCGCCCACTGCACCTGCAGAGTCGCGCTCCCGAGAGCCGGCGGCGGCGGACATTTCCCGGCTTGCTTTCTCCAGCTCCTCATCCCGCCGCCCGCTCCGCCCGCCCCGCCCCCAGAGAGGTCCGCCCCCGCGGGCCCCCTCCGCCAATCGGAGGCCCGCCTGCGCCATCGCCCCGCCCCTAAACAGACCGGAGCCCGCCCGCGGCTGCGGGGCCTCCTGCAGTCCCCACCGCCGCTTCCGGGACGGAAAACTGTGTCCGCGGTTTCTAGCGCACCCAGACCAGGTACCTGGGACCGAGTTCCTAGCACGCGGCACTGGAGACTCCCTCTCCAGCTCCGGCTCGGGCTCCGGCTCCGTGCACCGGTATCGAGACAGCCACAGGAACTCAGGATCTGGGGTCTCAGGATCGATGCCTGTGGCAGGAACATTGAGGAAACGTGCTTCAAGAGTCCCTTCCACATCTGAATAATTGTAGGACCGTGAGCAAAGTGCCCCGGAGACTCTGTTTTTCTTGTGCACATGGTCGTTCTGAGACTCATATTCGATAGTAAATGTGAAAGCAGAAGTGCTTTTCCAAGGCAGCGACCCCCACCATTCCCCTGACCTTATGGTAACTGGTCAAGGTCTGTGTTTTATTTTTATTGCCTCTTTTAAACTTCACAACAAAATTTATGAAGTAGGGTACTATTATCCCAATTTTATATATGAGGCAGCTCAGCCCAGAGAGGTTGAGTAGCTATCTAAGGTCATAGAGTGAGCGGCAGAGTGGCGACTCAAACTGATGTCAGTACCAAGGAGTAGGGACAGGGGCCAACTACCCCTATTCTCCATTAGCAATTCGCAAGCCATCCCAAATAAACACACACTTCTAAGGAAAAGCAGTGCAACACATTCCCGTTGATCTGCCTGTCCAGGCTCTCTCCTTCCACTCCAGTTACCAGATGTATTTTTCTAACATTCAAATCCTGCCCGGTCACTCCCCACTTTAGAACTCCAGGCCCCAGGAGTTACAGAGCAAAGTCCAAGCTCTATTTCAAGACCCGGCAGCTGCCCTCTGCTGGCCTCTCCTAGCTCAGCACTCTATAGTATAGAGTCTACACCCTCCTACCAGAAGCTAAGCCCCAACAAACCACCTGCTCTTCCCTCTAACTGCCATGCCCTTTTCCTCCTTGTTGCCTGCCTGGAAAAACCCTTATTCATCCTTCAAGCCTCAGCTTAAACATGAGCTCCTACCTGAAGCCCTTCCTGAGACTTGTCCCTATTTGGGACCAGGGGAGCATAAACCAAGGAAGTACTAGAGCAACATGCTCAAGAGCTCAGGCTCCCAAGTAGAACTATCAAATACAGTCTAATCATGGCTACACTTTACCAGGTAAAGCGTACTCAGGCAAGGCACTTAACCTCTCTGAGCCTCAATTTCCTTATCTATAAAATGGAGACGTTGATAGTATTTACTTTGTAAGTTGTGGTGAGGATTAAATGAGATGTGTGGAAAGCTCTTAGAACAGTTGTCTAGCACATGATGAAGCAACAATAAATGTTAGCTAAGCTCTGAGCTCTTTTGGACAAAGGAAGAAAAGACTTTCTGGGCTCCTGCTATGAGTAGGGCAGAGTCACATGTGTTATATATCATTTCATTCTCATAACCCCATGAGGAAGACACTCTTTCCAGATACAAGTCTACAAAAGCTAAAGTTCAGAGAAGTGAGGTGGCCTTCCCAAAGTCACACAGCTGGGGAGAGCAGAGATGGGTTTCAAACTCAAAGGTCTGTGGAGCGTCAAAGCCCCTGCTCTTTGCTGTTCTTACTATTTTTAACTCTCCTACAACTACTCACAATAATCACAAACTCAGTCGTCTTATAAGATTTAGAGATCAATTTCTCCCTGGTGATAGAATAAATTTTAAACTCCTTAACCAGGCATTCGAGACCCTATAATTTTGTCTCCCTGATACCCCAGGTTTGCCTCCAAAGCCAATCCTCCTGCTATGCCTACCCCCCTCCCCATTCCTGCAGAGACAAGATGTTAGCTCAAAAGGAAACAGCTAATAGTGTTGGATAAACACCCCAAGGCCCAGCACCTGGTGGCTTGGATTTGCATGCTCTATGATGGATCCTTTGCTCTGTAAAAGCTCTCCTTTACCTGCCTGGCTGATCTCCATGTCTAAACAAATTTTGTCCTAGAAGCCACTAACCTCTCATTGCTTGACCACTCTCTCAGCTGCAGCGCGGGCACAGAGCAGGGTTCAAGGGTAGGAGAGCCCATATGAATTCCTTCCCTTGGTCCTAGCTATGGTTGACAGAGAGAGGGAAAATGAGCCTCTAAAAGCTGCTGACCCTGGCAATCAGAATCACCACCCACTCTTTGCAGCCCTACCCAGAGCCAGGAGGGCAAAAGGACCCTGCTAGAGTAAAAATCTGGTCCAGAAATGGGTCACCAGAAGAGCAAAAACCATGGTTTGCTGGTGGCCTAAGGGCACTGCAGCCTCCTGCCAGCACCTTTGAGAGGGCACAGAAAGCGTGGAATGTGAGTGTGAAAGGTGGAAAGTCCCCAAGGAGCCTGGGGTCTTGCCTACCTGGACAGGCCCTGGTGACTTCCTGGAGGAACATCCTGGTGTGCGAGCCAAAGGGCAGCTGGAATACAAGGCTGAGCTCCACTGTGTCCAGCTGAATGGTCACATCTGAGCCTGCACAGAGGAGTCAGGAAATGAGCTCTTGGCCGCCAGGAGGTAATTGCTTGGAGGTCACCAGAATGGAGAACCAGAAGCTCAGGCTCCCAAAGCCTCTTAGGTCCTTAAGCTACTCACACAAGCCTGTCCCTGGGGCAATAAGGGAACCCTCTGTACGCTCAGCTGCAAATTAACATGACCCTCACTTTACAGATGGTATAAACCAAGGCCCTGAAAAGTTGACAAGCCTCTGCACAGTAGTACAAATGGAACTGGAAGAGAACAGGCTCTCTGGAATTTTAGTCTCTTCCCCTCTGAGGCACTGTGCTAGGCACAGGGAATACCATGGTGGAGAGAACAGACACGGGCCTGTGTACAGGGAGCCAGACTGTGGAAGGCACCTTGTTCATGGCAGATGCCCAGTACCTAGCACACGGAGGGTGCTCAAAAACAAGGCTGACCTTTGTGTTCTATGTATGTCACCACAATTTTTTAAAAATCGGTGCTTAACAACTACAACAAAGACATGCTGAACTAATGAGTGAGTAGAAGCAATCTGTCAGAATGATTAAGAGTGTGGGCTCTAGGGGGGTGGATGTGGCTCAAATGGTTGGGCATCTGTCTCCCATATGGAGGGACCTGGGTTCGATCCCCGGGACCTCTCAGTAAAATAAAGAAAAATATAGAAGGCGCACGTGCCCCCAGACCCCGTGTGCAGGCATGCCAGGCCCCGCTGAGCCACGCAGCAAGATGATGGCATAACAGGAGAGTGACACAAAGGGAGAGCCAAGACAAGATGCGCTGAAAAACCAGGAAATGAAGTGGCACAGGTGGCAGAATGCCTCTCTCCCACATTGGAGTTTCCCAGTATCAAATCCCGGTGAAGATAGGAGAAGGATGAGAAGAGAGGGCAGGAAACAGACACAGAGAATTGCCCACCGAATGGACACAAAAACAGCAAACGGGGGGGATAAAAATGGATAAAAGTAAATAAATAAATCTTAAAAAAAAAAAAAAAAAAGAATGTGGGCTCTAGCGTCTGGCTTCTGAGTTAGAATCCTGGTTCCACCACTTACAAATTACTTTATTTCTCTGGGCCTCAGTTACCTTGCCCATAAAACGGAGATGAAAACAGTGACAACTTCAGAGTTATTGTGAGTAAAGCACAATTTGATGTGTGCAGAGCTTTTAGATAGTGCCTGGCATTGATTATTCTATTTGATTATTATTGTTGTTATTGTTACCATTATAGGCTAGCAAAGAAGACAGGCATTAAAAAAGTTATTATAAATAATTCAATCACTGTGAGTGACAGAGAGCTGGCAAGGAGAAGAAAAAGGAGTGTGTATCAGTGAGATGCAAACAAATTCAGGGGTTCAATGATGGCTTTCCAGGGGAGGTAAGTGTGAACTGAAGCACTGAAGGATGAATCAGAGTCTGCCAAGTGAAAAGAGGTGTGAGGGCTTTCAGAAAGAGGGAATGGCATGTGCAAGAGCTCCGTGGTGAGAACATGTCAAGTTTAAGGAAATGAAAGCAATCCAGAGGGCAGTAAGCAAGGAGGAGAGTGATGGGACATGAGGCCAGAGAGGTGAGCAGGGCCGGGATAGGGTTATACGTGGTACAGTAAGGATATCTGGGCGTGCTGGTACTTCACACCATTCCCCTCTCTCTGCCATTCCTGTACCCCCTGCCCCAACTGGACCCAGACCAAGAGGACCACTCACCGAGGATGTAGAGTCCACCATCAGGGGATACTGTGGGGAAGGAAATGAGAATGCCCTTAGCCATTAAGCACCCCAGCCCCAGCTCTGTCTTTGCTCCCACAGATAAGTGACCAAGCTACCCACTGGCCCCCCACCAAGGGCAGAGATGATCTGGGGAGCCCAGGGGGAGAGGACCTCATACCACCCAGCCCCCTGTGGCACCTTCTTCCAGGGTAAAATCCCGTGAGATTGGCACTATCTGGTCCAAAGAGACATCTTCCCCGGTAATGGCCATCCTCCGGTGCGTATACAGGAAGAGGCTGAGGGCAGGAAGCAGAGATGAGGACACGGCCCACAGTCCATCCCTCAGGCCTGTCCTGGAGGCCTCGGGGTGCTCCCTCCTTGGTCCCTAGGACTGCACTGGTCGTGCCCTGGCTATGCATGCTCCTCTTGCCATCTCTTTCCACAGTGCTCATTGTAGGCTGCTCCTTTTATGGATGAGGTCATCAAAGCTGAACTTTTCTCATGTCCCTGGTTTAGTAAAACACATGCTTGATCTATCCTTGCACAGTCTAGCACTGTGTGTGAGAGAGGCAGTGCAAGCTCAACCACTCCCTACCCCTCCCTGGACCTGTGTTTCTCCATCTGTAAAACGAGGGCAGTGGATTCGAAAGTGTCCCAGGTGCCCTCCTCCCAGCTCAGAGACCTTAAAGTTCACTTAGTAGCTATGAGATCTTAGACAAATATAATTTATTCTTTCTCTGCTTCGGTATAAAGTGAGGATGTTACTAGGCAGCATTTATTGAGCACTTGCTATGCTCCATGGTGTTTTAAACACTTTAGGGAAGCGGCTGTGGCTCAATCAGTAGGGCTCCCGTTTACCATATGGGGGGCCCCGGGTTCGGTTCCCGGGGCCTCCTGGTGAGGGCGGGCCCACCCGCATGGCGTGGTTGGCTGGCCCAGCGAGCACAAGCAGCAGGGGGGGGGAAGGATGAATAAATAAATAAAATCTTTAAAAAAAAAATAAATAAAATAAATAAATAAACACTTTACATGCGCTAACTCATTTTAATCTTGACAAACTGAGGTACAGAGGAGTAAAACACCTTGCCGAAGATTATGTAGCTTGGAAGTAACAAAGCCTGGATTTGAACCCAGGCAGTCAGGCAACAGAGCTCAAACTCTGGACCTCCATGTTAGAGTGCCTCTTCTCCAGGAGCTTTCTCATCGAATTGTGAAAATGAAATGAGTTAATGCATGTGAAGGATTTCGGACAGTTTCAGTACATAGTAAGTGTTCAGAAAAAATTAGCTGGGGAAGTAGATGTGGCTCAAATGATTGGGCTCCCGTCTACCATATAGGAGGTCCAGGGTTTGATTCCCAAGGCCTCCTGGTGAAGGCAAGCTGGTCCGCACAGTGAGCTGGCCCGCACAGGAGTGCTGGCCCACACAAGAGAGCTGGCGCAGCAAGATGACACAACAAAAAGACAGAGGAGAGACAACAAGAGATGCAGCAGACCAGGGAGCTGAGGTGGCACAAGAGATTGAGTGCCTCTCTCCCACTCTGGAAGGCCCCAGTATAGGTTCCCAGTGCTGCCTAAAGAGAAGACAAGCAGACACAGAAGAACACACAGCAAAACGGACACAGAGAGCAGATAGCGAGTGCAAAACAACGAGGGTGACAAGATAAATAAATAAAAATAAACCTTTAAAAAATAAAAGATAAGCTATCATTATTATAATTATTCTAGAAGACTCTGACCCTGTCCTAAAGGGATGGTTGAAGTTCTGCTGGAAGGTACACTGAAGGATAATCCCATGGCCCAGACGGGCAAGGATGGAACCCCTCACTTACGCATGTTCCTGGCCACCACGTTCCAGACGGTAGCGGACAAGCCCCAGGAGGAGGCTCTGCCGACTGTCTCCCTCACACAGCACGCCTTGCACCGCCTGCTGATTAGGGTCAAGGGAAACCAAAACCAGAGGCCAAGGCTCTCCCACCCAGGCCCTACCCCCTCCCCTGCCCTTTACTTGCTCACACAGATTCACTGTGTGACCTTGGGCAAGTCACTTTGCCTCTCTGAAACTTCCTCATCTGTGAAATGGTGATAATAGCCTTGACTTCATGGAGGGGTTGGGAGGATAACTGAATATTTTAAAGCACCCGGCACAGAGTTCAGCACTGAGTAGGTGCTGATAAATACTGCTTTCCTTCTCCCCCCAGGACATGGAGAGAGGGAGAGAGCGGATAGGCACCCAGGCACCCTCCATTCCACTGGCAGTTCCCAGGACTGGGAAGGATATGATGGTGCAATATTCCCCCTCAGCCAGGGTCTCCTGGATCGCCACAGATTGGTCCATGCTCGCCCTGCTGAGCAGACAGACACACCCTGGGGAAGAGAGATGGGCGCCCCCTTTGGTCAGCAAGTTAGCAGTGAGGTGATGGAGCTCGCTGGGGGGCAGGAAGGAGGGACTTTTGTCGGAGAAGAATGTAGAGGGGAGGCCTGGTCGTCCCCCTCGCATCTTCCTTAAAGCGAGGCAGTGTACAGTTCCTGGGGAGAGGGGCCACGTCCCTTTGCTCCTGGTAGAACGTGCAATTTATTGTACCGCCCTTTGTCTGTGAGGGTGTCCAGTTGTTCCCGAGTGGGGTTCAGCCTATTTGTGGGAAGTGGGTGCTTAGACCCGTTATTAGAGTGGGAGTCCCTGTCCCATTGCTCCTGGGATGGGATTCTGCCTCCCTTTTAGGGGGAGCAGTATTAGTCCTGCTGGCGTCTCTCTGAGAGGAGTCGGTGGTGGTCTCCATCAGGTTGGGGGGCATATCCTGGGACTCTGAAGAAGCATGGGTCATGTTCCTTCCCCATGGAGGGCAGGAAAGGCATCCCGTTGCTCCTTGCCCCTCACCCCCACCCCGCAGGCCCCATTGCATCAGCCGCAGCTCAGGGGGTATCCAGTTCTGACAGCCACAGTACAGGGGTCCCCTCAGCTTGCCCACCCCCTCCTGCCTAGCACTGCCCTGGCTTCCCTGCCCCACATCTGTTCCCAGCCCCCTGCCATTGCCGCTTACCTCCTTAACTGTCACCGCCGGGGGCAGGATACCACGGCCCAAGGCTGGGCCAGTGACTACAGTTCCCGTAGGGCCCCGCGCCATAGGATGGGCAGCCAGCCTACAAGTCCCAGCATGCCCGTGTCAATCACAGGGGTGGGGGCACCCCATTAACCCCCTAGGTCCTGGGGTGCGCTGGGAGTCCTTGTTCCGGAAAGGTTTTTCTATTGATTGCTCTAATCCCCCCACGCCCTCCGAGTTTCCCGGCTCAGGACCTGGAAGGAAGATGATCATGTTTGCCTTAAGGAAAAAATAATGTATTTTCATTTCCTCCTCAATTTCACCCTCAACTCCTCCCACTTCAGGAAGCCCAACTCTGGCCTCTCCTGGAACTGTCCCTTACAAAACTAACACTCTATCCAAGCTTAACAGGGAACAATACTTTGAAGAACCGTTATCCTAATTTTCCATATGGGGAAACCGAGGCTCAGAGAGTTTGAGCAATTTGACCAAGGTCCTGCACCTATCAAGTGGCAAAATTGGGACTCAGCTGAAACTCTGATTCCAAGTCCTGTGCCATTTAACCTGCCAGTTCCTTTCTTAGCCTCTGCGGTCCTTAAATGAGGACAACTCAGTCCCACCTGTCTCATGAAGCCATCATGAAGATAATGGAAGTGAACACATTTTCTCAAAGTGTGTAGCACTGGCTACATGCAGGCTATGGTGACTTACCACGTGAAGGCTGAGTCCTGTATTCCTCGGGGAGGAGAGAGGATACATGGGAGAGGGCCTCCCAGCTCTCAGATGTCCCAAGGATGGGCTGTGTGGTTGCTCAAGCCCCTTCCCCTGATTCACCTGGCCATATGCCCTTGGGCAAAACCTTTCTGCTTTTGTGGGCCTCAGTTTCCCCATCTAAGATAAGGAGGTTGTGCCAGGTGGACCAAAAGGGCTAGCAAGCTCAGATAAGGGATTTTAGGATACAGCTCTTTCAGCCCATTGACCATTTCACTCATCACCCAGCACAGTTTCTGGTACAGTTAGCCCTCAAAACAGGTTTCTTGGATTAATGAATTAATTAATGATTGAAGCTTTGACCCAAACTGAAGTAGCAGCAAAATGGGCCAAACCTGGGAAAGCAGTGACCATTGCTACCTCTCTCCAAGCCTCCTCCTCACTCCCACCTTTCCCTAAGCTGGGAGTTGCCCCCCTAATGACCAGTTCGACTTGACTTTGTACATGTAAACCCCTTCCAGAATGGATGTCACCCTCTCCCCAGTCTTCTCCTTTCTCTGGAAACATCCACAGCACAGATGGAGCTCAAGTTTATTTAGATTTGGTTTCAGAGTCATCTAGGAGGTGAGGGGAAAGGGGATTGATTCAGGTTCTTAGAGATCAGGAGGTTGAGAGTCACTGCAGGAAAGCAGGGGACCCCCAACACCAGCCCCATTCTTAGTGCCAAAGGCTGAGGAGGAGGGTCTGGGAAAGTGGATGGGGCCAAGCGCTTTTTAGTTGAGGAACCTGTCCCTAGAGGACTTTGAGTCCCTCCCACTGGGATAGGGGTCAGGTGGGAGGTGATTCTGTTCTTTCGGACAAACCCAGACTCCCCTTGGGATTGGGACTGAGGGCCTTGCCCCCCAGAGGGCACCACATTCAGGCACTAGCCCTGGGAGGCCAGAAGTGAGGAGCCTCAGGTCCAGAGCCATGGACTTCATAAATCTCTTTCACTAAAGGCACAGCTATGGAATCAGAGTCGGGAGTGGGTCTGGGGGCTTACGAGCCTAAAGGGTCTTCCTGGCTGTGGCACCCTGATTCTGCTGGGCCCAGCTAAGGGAGCAGGAATGGGAGCACGGTGGCATGGAGGAATGGCAGTGCAGCCCCAGGCAAGGTCCAGTGCACAAGGCTCCTGGTTGCCCCTGGGGCTGCCCAGCTGACGTGGAGGTTCCCATCCAGTTGGAGGCAGCTGCCTGAGGCTGAGGCTTGGCAGCACTTCTGGTAGCAGGGCTCTGCCATACCCCGGTGACAGGTGGGGATCCCTGCCATGCAGGTCTGGCTGCAGCCTGCAGCATAGCCAGAGCTGGACCATTTTAGCTGCAAGAGATGGGACCACCTCAGTTTGGGCCCCAGAACTTGTCACTCATCCTCCGCTTGCGCCCTCTTCCACTCAAATTGAGTCAGGGAGTGTCAATTGGGGTCATGAGCTGAGCGGAACCTCCCTAGATCCCTAGCTCCCTCCCCACAAAGTCAGCCAGCCAGGCCCCAGATGATATGTGGGGTAACCAGAAACAAGGGGCTCATCATGGAGACCTGGAATATTCTAGCTAAGTCAAGCACACTAGACCCCAGACAGCCTGGCTCCCAGCAGGTCTGTCTCCAGCCAGACTCAATTACTACCCTACCCCTCCAGGCAGGAAGGGAAAGGCCTATAATAATGAGGGAGGACAGCACCCCAATCCTTGGAGCACTCTAGGGGTTCACCTCACAGAAGTTCAAGTTCTCAGCACACAGCCACAGCTTTCTGCCCTTTGAAGCAGGCCCTGCCTTGGCAGAAGAAGGTGGCACAGATTTTCCCCTGGAAGAGAGCGTGGGAGGAACGTTTGAGGGGTGGGGAGCTCTGTTCAGGGTGCACAGAGGGCGAATGCTGGGCAGAGGCAAAGCTGAGGCCCCATCCGTGCCTGGCCCACCGGTCCCAGCCACCCTATACTGTCCATTCCTGCCTCCACCGCTCAGAGCAGGTGGGTATGAATAAGACACTCAGATTTTTCTTGGGGGCTGGTGAGGTAGTGGTCGCCAGAGGTGGAGTGGGAAGCCGCTTGTCCTCTGGGATGGTCAGGTGGCCTAGGTCTGGGAACAGAGCAGAGTTGCCTGGAGAAGTGCTGTGATATCTCCACTGGGGAGCAATTCCTTTGTAGAAAATCCCAACTCCCTCCTAGAGAGAGGACATTCAGCGTGCGGGCAGCTCTGCCTGCCACCTGGACATGTATAAGGAGCTGGGCTCCATGCTTCCTTGGTGCTTGGGTGGGAGGGGTCAGGATAAGCCGGGCTGAGGGGAGGGTGGGGAAACTGAGAGGGGGACCTGGAGGGACGTGGAGCACTGAAGGTAGACAGCTCAGACTTGGCGAGTCAACGGGGAGGGTAGATGTCAGAGGTAGGGAACCAGGCAAGGGTGAGAGGTTAGGGTATAGACAGAGATGAGCTCAGAATTGAGAGAGGTTGGTATGGATTAAGCTCTGATTTGGGGCAAAGGGCAGAGTACAGATTTGAGGGTCAGTGGGTGGGCAAGGGTCAGAGCTGAGGGGGAGAGGTGGGAGTCAAATTCTCCCAGCATCCCAAATCCTGACACCCTCCCTCCCCCTTCAGCAGCTCTCTTCCCAGCACCTTACTGTACCTGAATGTCAGCACCCCTTCCAATGGCACTCCCCCCTGCCCCTGAAGTAGCCCCCTCCACCCTTTGCTCCCCTTCCCCACAGGGTAGCTTCCCATTGGGGTCCCCATAGGAGCCCCCAGCCCTTCACCTCGCAGTGGTGCTCCCCAGGTCTGCACTCTGCTGTGTGGTTGGAGAACTTTGCCTCCTGGGAGCACATCTCTCCGAAGCAGTGGAAGCTGTGGCATACCTACAGAAGGGTGTGAACGCTGTGGCCCCCTTCCCACGGGGTGAGGGCATTAGGGAGGCTCTCCATCCTTCATAAGCTGCTAACCTGGACGGGGCAGGGGTCAGCTGACTTCTCACCAAGGTCTGGGTTACCAGTAAGACCAGCAGGAGACTGGTAGGAAGAAAAGGAGAGAGGGAGCCACTGCAGGGTATAACCAGTTGAAAGGTCACAGGTCAAGGACAGGTCATGCAGTGGTTAAGTTGGAAGAGTTCATGAGGTCAAGGAGGAGGGGTAGTCCCAGGTCCAGCCAGAGTCGTGGGTCAGGATTGGCCACAGGATTAAGGAAAGGCTGGGCTAAGGGCAGCTACCTCTGAGCAAAGTGGCACCATGGCTCCCATTGGCTTCGGACATCTTCTGTCGAGGTATTTCAGGAGTTGGAGGGAGTGAAGTGCCAGTTTTGGGCAGCCCAGATGAGGACTACAAACAGAGATTCTCATTGCTGCACTGTGCAAAAGAATAAACTGAGGCTGGGGAGCAGGGGAGGTCGACCTGCAGGGAATAAGGAGCCCCAGGGGCCTGGACCTTGACTCCTGCAATTCATATCGTCAGAGTGAAAGCAAGGCAGGCACAAAGGGGCCTGCAGCCTAGTAACAGCCCCTCTGAGAGTGGTTATTGTTGGCATGGCAACAGCAGCATCTCTGGCCCAAGGGGAGACAGAGCTGGAGCAAGTGCAGTGAGAGGAAATAGACATCCGGCACCTCTGGTCTGGCCTTATTTGCCTCTGACATCAGAAGGTTCCCCGGTGAGGGGGTGGAGGGGAGTGTCAAGGTCAGGTGATACACTTTCTCCAAACCCAGGGCAGGGAAACCATGAGTCACAGAGAGGGTGAGAAGTCAGGGCTCACCTTGTCCAAAAGCTCTTCAGGATGCAGGTCCCACTTTATGTCCCTAAATTAGAGCTGAGCCAAAGGCAGGAGGTAGTTCTCAGACCCTGGATATTTGGATCCCAGGCCCTGCCTTCCTCAGCACTGGGGAATCTGACCAGGAAGGGTAGAAAACTGCTGGAGAGGGGAGACTGGGGCAAAGTTCCCATCGCCCAGCCCACCCCTGGACACAACCCAGCCCTCAACGTTCCCAGGGCTAACAGGCTTTCCTGCCCTCAGGGCTGTGGTGCTCCATCAGCACTCAGATCTCTGTCTCAGGTGATAGCTGCCAGGGTGATGTGATACCAAAGAAAGCCAGCTAGGAACCCTCTGGGCTGGGCAGCCTCAGGTGCTCAGGATAAGACGAGAAACCCAGGACCCCTTAGCAATGAGGGGCTGCTTCCCTCTCCATCTTCACCCCATACTTAGCACCTGAGCCCTGGCTTTCTTTTGCTCTCTCTCCTCTAATGCTACACTTCAGAAGCAATTCTCATCAGGTCAGCACCTCTCCAAGCGGACTTCAGTCTCCAAGGGTGAACAGGTCAAAAGAATGGCCCAAAAGTTCTCCCAGGGCTCCTGGGTCCTGGTGAGAGGATGGAGGAAGGGCCCATGGCTCACAAGTCCCCATTCCTCCTCCCTATTTGGGGTAGATGAGGGAGTAGGGACAGCTCAGGAAGGGGTGGGTAGCCAACACTCACTCAGCTGGCTCTCAGCAGAATGAGGGCTGGGCAAAACCTAGATGGTTACCTCCTAGTAGGCATTCATTCTGGCTCCTTGTCCATCCACTTGTGCACCCCTCCATGGCTAGAGAAAATATACACAAATTCCCTGTGCCTCACCCCATCCCAGCTGCACTTACCTGTATACCTGAGGGTATGGAGGGCAGCAAGTGTCTGTGCAAGTCAGGAAGGCTGCAGGTGCAGCTCCTGGAAACTGGCAGTTGCCCCTCCTCCCTTCCAACCACTTGTCTGCTCTGGGAGTTTCCTCTGATGTTGCTGCCACTGGAGATCACAGGGACCACAGGCAAAAGAAGGAATTAGCCAATTCTAGAATGCAGCCAGGACGGAGAAAATAGAGCCCATCCCACAACATCCCCCTGGTGCCGTATTTGTCTTGATCAGAAAGCTGGCAGGTAGAGAAAGCTCTCAGAAGGGAGAAGGAGGGGAGGCCAGAGTGGCCTTCCAGGGTCCCCTGGAATGGGAGAACTCGTCTGGCTGACAGTGGAGGGGGTGGTAGGCGGAGAGAGGTCACAGACCCGTTCCTACCATGAGAACCGACGGTAGGACTTGAAGGATGAGGGAATGGGAGTTATCACCCCAATGATTTAAAAAAAAATAATAACACAGAAGGAAAAATCTCAGAACTTGTCTATCCCCTACTTCCACAGCACACTGGTTACCTTAAGGGTGCTCTCTTCACAGAGCCTTCCAGCACAAATTGATCCCAGGGAGGGCAACAGAAGGGAAGTGGAAAGGAAAGTGCTAACCGTTTGAAGCTGGACACAAATTTGTTTTCCTCAGAGCTGGGGAGTTAGAAGACTCCTGCTCCTGGGACATTCATCCCAGATCAGCCTCTGGGCTCAGCAGCACCAATGTGGGGGTCAATCCCAGAACAGCAAGCCATAGCCGCTTGCCTGGGCTGGGAGGGACAGATGTTCCTGAAGCTTCTCTGAACCACATGTTCTTGGAGCCCTGGCAGAGCTTCAGACTCCATCTCTAAAACCCAGTAACCAAGGATAGCCTTCCGGAGATCTATGAATCCTGCAACTGTATGTAAAGATTTGTGTATGCACACGTTCTCCTAGGGAGAAAGTCCAGTTATCTTTGTATTTTTATGCTAAAAAGATTAATAACTACTGATCTAAACCAAGAGCGAGCAAAAACTCTACTCCTCCTTCCTGTTCAAGGAGCTCAGAGCTGAAATCCTTGTTCTTCCTACAGCAGATCTCATGAAATCCAGACTTTCAAGGGAGTCACCTGAGGGGAATCCCTTCTGATCTGAGTTTGCCTACATCTTGGCTACTAGCTCTGTGCCCCTCAGGGCTGGATAGAGTTGGTCATATGGCCTAGAGGTTGCTATTGATTCACCTTACATGGCTTCTGCTCCCACCATCTTGCCTCCACCAATGCCTCAAGGTTTGCAAACACAGCTGCACAAGGTACCAAAAAAATATTTGAATGAATGGGATGTAACAAATAAGCCTTTGCTGGGGCAGGTAAACCCCAGGTTCCCTCCAAGGTTGTTCTGACACAGTTCACAGACTGTAGTTACCTGGGCAGGGTGATGGCAGGACACCTCAGAACCTACCCTCCACACTGGGAAGAAGAAAAACAGGTTCTCAGGATGTCATGTTAACCCCAAGTCCCAGATGCCCTCTCCTAAAGAGGGGGCTCTGAGAAGTGTGACGGCTAGAAAGTAGCAGGTGCATTCATTCCTTGGTAGTCCCAGTGTTGCTACTATTCCAACTGGAAGGCTGGAAGGAAGACTTCTCCCCACATTTACCATTTCTGAGGCTTTGCTTGTCTTCCCAAATGGAAATGTCTCCTTGCACTTTGGGCCAGTTTTCAGTAATGTGTTTCTAGTTGGGATTATTAGGTTTAATTATCCACTCACTCTGCTTCAGAAGCTCAGGCCCTGGAGAGGTTGCCCCACTACTGTTTTAAGCAACTGGAGGAGCCAAAGCACAAACACACATAGGAGTTTCCCAGGGGATGGGTTAAACCAGGAAGGAAAATGCCAACCCAGGGTGCAGTACCACAGGGGTAGAGGTAGTGATATCTTATTGCCATGGAGATGAGCAGGGCACTTGCTAAATGTGTGAGAGAGGGCCAGTTGTGTAGTTGGGATTTTTACAAAAGGTGTATTAAAGAAAATCCAAAAAACCAAAGGTGTTTGAGTGCTGATGGGTAAGAGGGGTCTCTGAGGAAATCCCTTTCTGGAGCAGGCCCCAGCCCTCTAGACAATGGCACGTGTGGGCAGACCAGTGCCTCTTGGCTCCCCGCGTGCTTTTTACTTGGGATACCAGGTTCAGATCATGGGGCAGCTACTCAACTCCACCCAAGGTCTTGGGTATCTGGGCTTGGAGAACACAAGACTATTAGCTACCTCTACAGTCAAATGGGATCTTGTAGAAGAAATAAGCAGATGGGATCACCATAGCACAGCCTCTCCTTCTGAACTAGTAAGCAGGTGAGGTCACTGCCAGTCCTGGTTCCACTGTGGACCAGACTACCAAGGTATGGGCAGGGTATACGTGTGTGTCAGGGCTGTAGACCCACCCCCAAACAACCCAACTCCTTTTTTTATGCTATATATAAAAGGCAAACCTTGGTGCCACAACTTTGTGCCTAGGAGAGCCCCTGGCTGACCCTCCCAATCCTTGTGCATAAACGGCTGACTCAACCAAAGGCAGGGCTTATCCTGAGGTGATGTTCATTTGGGGAAGTGGCAGCAAACGGAAAGAAGTCAGATTTCTCTACCATAATATATATATATATAACCTAACAGGTGCTCATTAAACCTTAGTGACCACTGAAGTTGGTGAGAAAGGGGTAGAGAAACATTGAGAACTAAAGGACTGAATTAGTCCAGAATCCTGGGTTTCAGAACCAGACACATTGAGAACAAGGACCGGCTTTATTTTCTGACAGAATCATTTTTAATATAAAAGAAAGATAAAACACATCTCAACCCTGCAATCTGCCAGCATGTCTTGTTTCCACACGATACATGCTAGACCATAAGACTATGTAGCAAAGAGTCTTTAGGAGCATTTGGTTGGGAGAAGTAGAAAAATCAGATCTCAAGGAAGCCTGGGCAAGAGATACATCCCTGAACACTAGAGCAGTCCTTGTCTTTTCAGATCCTCGTAAGTCTTCTTATTCACAACATTCCCACTGGAGTCTTCATACTCTTCCTAAAAAGGAAGGGGTACACTTTGTCAGCCACATCTCCTGGAGGAATGTTTGGAACCAGTATCTGAGCACCTGAGCTCACCCTGGCCTGATTCCACAGCATATCCTGATACTCTGAGATTGGTATTCATTTCTTAACTCAAGTTCCACTAGAGAATTAAGCCCTACTGCTGTGGCATCCATTGTGTAGCACGAACTAACTTCTCTCCTATGCATCTGGGATGGTACCAGTTATGACCTATCCTTGGAGTATATGAGGAAATAGTTTATTCAAATCACTTTCTGCATTTAAGATGAGGAACCCTAGTCAAGGAGGGCTGATCTAAGACAACTGTTTTCCAACAGTTCCCAAGAACCCTAGGTTTCTGCCAAAGAGGCCACTGCAGGGGTTGAAAGGAAAACCAAGCTTGGTCAAGAAGGTTCAATGTTCCCAATTGCAGAGAAATTTTGCTTTATTCTATTTTATATATCTAAGTCCCATAGTTTGTTTGAAGGAGGTTTTGCTGCTAAAAAAGGAATGCTGAAAAGAAAGGCAACCAACTACCAGTCACTGTGGGACTCTGGGTGAGTTGTGAGCATTCTTCACATGCATGTCATCCCTCCCCTCTGAAACCTGCTGCTTGGGGATGGCTATCTCAAGACTAACAAGGAAGCCTCCCCCACTCCTACAAGAGGATCAGCTCTTATCAGACGCTTTCTCAAAGCAGATATCATGTGTGATACAATTCTCAACTTCTTGGCTTATGGTCCCAGTAGCAGGCAAGAGATTGGTTATTTCTGCTTACCACTTCAAAATAATTTTCAACAGGAGAATACAACCTGTCTTAAAGACACAGATTTAAAGCGTGATGTTAAATATCTCAAATAAAATAGGCTTAAATGTCAAGAGCCAATTTAGATATTGTCACATTGTACTCGCTACTGCAGTGATCCAGGGACCATCTTCACCTCCCTTCTCCATGGTGAGGGAGCTGTCACTTGATGCTCTCCTTGACTTTGTCCCTAATCCTAAACCTCTACATCAGCACCCACCTCAGTGTCAGGCTGCCATCGTTCTGATGCCTTCTGCAGTTTCAGTTTGGCCCATACTGCAGGATGAGAAACAAGCAACAATCAGGATTTACTAAAGTATCTACTGGGTATACAGTATTATAACATACCCCCATTAGGGTGCGCTGGGATGACTCTGCCCTTGGGACTTCTGCCAACCCCAAACTGGAATTTTGATTCTGGACCACCTGTAGGCAAACTCCCTTCCATTGCAAAATATACCATTATCTTTGTTTTGCTGTAACAGAAAAGTTGTATCTAATATAACCAAAGACTTCATAAAATACAGAACTGATTTCTCAAAGGAGGAATTTAGGTAATGTGGAATAACTTATGGGAATTTGGGGGGGAAATTACCTTATTGTCTTAAAATTCATAATAGAAGAGAAAGGGACCAGTACAAGAGATTGTCAAATATGTTTACTCAAAGTCTTCTGTATTTAAAAAACTTCAGAGAAAATAAAAGACAAACTACGATGGCTAAAAAGTCTAAAAAGATAAGATGGCATCAAGAAAGTACACTTAGAACAAATGGCTACATTTAATAGATAAGATAGATCAGTTAGGTCCATTGCTAGGGAAGGAAGATGACAAAATATTAGTAGATGACGGTGAGAGGGCAAAGCTACCTGATATTCCTACTTGCTTCCATTTTTTCCATCAAACTTGACAAGATTAGAAGAAATATAGAAAGTTGAAGCCTAAGATGGATGAAGAAATAATAAATGACATAATATACGTGAAACTACTTAGCTTTGTGCCTGGCATATAGGTGCTCAACCAAGTTCTTTTCTTTCCTTGCTAATTGCATTAAATTAGCTGATGCCTTCAGGACCAGAAAACATGCACATTAGAAAGGAATGGAGAATTCATCACTTGCTTACTATGTGCCAGGGCAGGACCCTTTCATATTCTTGTCCAGGTCATTCAGGAATCCAATATATTAAACTAACCCAGAGAAGTACTAAAATATTGGAGAATGGAAATGCTGTCATGATTAAGAAAAAAAAAAAATGGATATAGGAAATGGTAGCAAGATGTTATTTTTCAAAGAAATCTGAGAGAAATTAGAAAAGAATGTGATCACTGCTAAGTATTAGCATGAGTTCACTAAAAGTAAGGCAAGCGACTGGTTGAATTTTCTGTTTTGGATGGGATATCTGACCTAATAAAAAGCCAAACACAGGATAGCACAATTTTAGCAAAGCAACTGCTCTTATAGGCAATATACCTGGATTTCATTAACACATTTAAGTCTCATGTTATTATTGTAAATGAGATGGTGATATTTGGACTTGATGTTATTAGTTATTAGTTGGTTACAGATCTAATATGTATTGGTAAATGGGGGTCTCTGATGGCAGTTCCACAGGGCTCTTTATTTGACTCTGTTTCATACAATTTTTTTTAAAAGTCAAAAGTCTGCAATCTACAGTGCTTCAGACTATCATGATATAATAACCTCCTGCAGAAATGAAACTAAATAATATGTATTAAGACAACATTTCCAGGAAAAGAAACGAATACAAATAGATTTATTAATATACTGAGTCTAAAAGGTTTAGTACTCCTATACCATAACAAGTATTGGGGACTGGGGTAAAAAACAGCCAACATTTGGATAATTGGGGAAATGGTCTAAGTCTATCATTGCAGAACAAATAATTTCAGAGAACGGGAATCTCAAAAAGAAAATGGTAGTGGTTAACAAGGTTACAATATTGGGTTTGTGAGGCTCCAACAATACAAAACAAAATACATATAAAACTGGCAAAAATACAAAAGATGATTAACTGGAAATGTCAATGTGTCCCTATCGGAATTAAAAACACATACATAAAGGATTGTGGGAAGATGGCGATGGACTAACAGGCAGAGTTGAATGCTCTCACAAAAACAAAGGAGATGGGAAACGGATGTGGCTCAAGAGGTTCGGCGTCCGTCTACCATATGGAGAGACCGGGGTTCGATCCCCAGTACCTCCCGGTAAAAAAAATTAAATTAAATTAAAATTAAAATAAATAATATCAATTAAAGTCTGAATAAAAGTGCTTTAAAACAAAAACAAAAACAAAAACAAAAACAAAGGAGAAAGAACCAAAAGGCGTCTGAGAGACCTGCTTTGGGGGTCAGCAGACCAGGACAGTGCTACACAACTCCCAGGAGGGTAAGGGACAGAAAGACGAAGAAGCTGAAATGACAAATGTTGAGTTACCAAGACCCTGTGGCAGCTGGGAAGGGCTCCCCCACCCCCACCCCCAAGATATTAAGCTTGAGTAAAACCCCTGGTACGTTGCAGCCAACTGAGAGGTGAACAGACATCTTCCTTCCTGTTAGCTATTTCAAGGGACAAGGGAGGGGAGGTTGGGGTGCTTTTCTTCAGTGAATTTGGCCAGCAGAGCCCGCTTTGAATCTTCACTCTGGAGATTGTCAACAGAGGAACACAGGAAAGCTGAGACTGAAACACCTCAGTGGAACGATGTGTTGACCAGCGCGATATTCTGGCCAGTCTGGAAATTGCATGGACAAAAACTTTTTTTTTTTTTTTTTTTAAAGATTTTATTTATTTATTCATTTATCCCCCCCTTGCTGCTTGTGCTCGCTGGGTCAGCTAACCACGCCGTGCGGGCGGGCTTGCCTTCACCAGGAGGCCCCGGGAACCAAACCCGGGGACTCCCACATGGTAAACGGGAGCCCTACTGATTGAGCCACCACCGCTTCCTGGACAAAAACTTTTATGCTCTCTGTATCCAACCCCTGGGAGAAAATCTCAGCCCCATGTGAGTCCCTGGCCTGATTTTAAAAACTTAAGCTGAACAATTTTAAAGACTGAGAATAATAAAAAAAAAGCTGTGAAAAAAAATAGGCAAGAGAGAAATTGGCCATCAGAGTAAATTCAACAACATATTCAGATGCCTAGACAGCAGTAAAAAATTACAAGCTATACTAGGAAACAGGAAGAGATGGCCCAGCCAAAAGAACAAACCAAATATCCTGAAGAAATATTTGGTTTTAATATTTGGATTTAAGACAATTAGTGATAATCACACAACTCTCCTAAATCACTTCAAAGAATTTAAAGAAAACATGACTAAAGAAATAAAGGGAGGGGTCGGATGTGGCTCAAATGGTTGGGCGTCCGTCTCCCATATGGAGGGACCTGGGTTCGATCCCTGGGACCTCCCGGTAAAAAAAAAAAAAAAATAAATAAATAAATAAATAATAAAAATAATAAAAAATATAATAAAAAAATAATAAAAAAAGAAAAGAAATAAAGGGGGGGGGGACAGATTTGGCTCAAATGGTTGGGCATCCGTCTCCCATATGGAGGGACCTGGGTTCGATCCCCAGGACCTCCTGGTTAAAAAAAAAAAAAAAAAAAAGAAATAAAGGATATTAAGACGACACTGGGAGAGTATAAAGAACAATCTGAAAGCCTACAAAGAAAAGGAACAGACCTTATGGGAATGAAAGACATGATAGATGAGATTAAAAATACATTTGATGGGAAGTGGCTGTGGCTCAATCAGTAGGGCTCCCGTTTACCATATGGGAGGCCCCAGGTTCGGTTCCCGGGGCCTCCTGGTGGGGGCAGGCCTGCCCGCATGGCGTGGTTAGCTGACCCAGCGAGCACAAGCAGCAAGGGGGGGGATAAATGAATAAATAAATAAAATCTTAAAAAAAAAAAAAAAAAAAAAAATACATTAGAGGCACACAGAAGCAGATATGAATTGCCTGAAGATAGAATTAGTGACTTCAAAGGCAGAACATCTGAACTGAAAAAGACAGAACAGAAAGAGAAGAAAATGGAAAAATGGAACAGTATCAGGGAATTGAATGACAACACAAAATGCAAAAACATTCGCATTATTGGTGTCCCAGAAGGAGAAGAGAATGGAAAGGGGTAGAAAGAGCATTTGAGGAAATAATGACTGAAAAATTCCCAACCCTTATGAAGGACATATGTATCAATATCCAAGGACAATGCACCCCATATAGAATAAATCCGAACAGACCTACCCTGAGACATCTACTATTCAGAATGACAAATATCAGAGATAAAGAGAGGATTCTAAAAGCAGTAAGAGAAAAGCAAAGCATCACATATAAGGGGAAAGTTCAAAGTCTTCACAGACAAACAAAAGCTGATAGAATATGTTACCAAAAGACCAGATTTACAAGAGATACTAAGGGGAGTGCTGCAGCCTGAAAGGAAAAAACAAGGATGAAAAGAGTTTAGAAATGAAGATTATTAGGAAGGGTAAGACAAGACACTAGAACAGTATGACAACAGAGAAGCAAAGGACAAAATGCCTTTACAGTAATAACACTGAATGTTAATGGACTGAACTCCCCAATCAAAAGACACAGACTGATAGAATAGATAAAAAAAAAAAACATGAGCCATCTATATGTTGTCTACAAGACACCCACCTCAGACATAAGGACACAACCAGGTTAAAAGTTAAAGATTGGAAAAAGGTATTCCATGCAAATAGTAACCAAAATAGAGCTAGAATAGAACAGATAAATGTAAAATAACAATATTATAGTATATGAACAACAATTACTCAGTGTAACTAGCAAATTGTTCCTCTGGTCAGTACTCTCTTAAGTTTCTTCATACAAAATAAACACTTGCTTTTAATTGAGGAGGACTAGAGAAGAGAGATATATATGTTTTCAGGGATTAAGCAGTTTTGGACACTTTATTTTTCTTTAACCCTTTCTTATGCATACTTGTTCATTAAAACAATCCATCTGGATCAACAATGATTTAGCATGACTACTGTTGAAAAAGATTTTCACGGCAGCCTAATCACAACAGCCAAAAGGTAGAAACAACCCAAGTGTCCATCAACAGATTGGTGGATAAAGAATATTTGGTGCATACACACAATAGAATATAATTGGGTTGTAAGACGAAATGAAATTCTGAGATATGAGTAACACAAATGAAGCTTGAGTGAAATAAGCAAGGCACATAAGGACAAATACTGTATGGTTTCACTTATATAAAATATCTAGAAATAGCAAATTTGTAGACAGAAAATAGATTAGAGGCTATCGGGATGGTGGGATAGAAGGGACAATAGTTGCTTGCTGGATGTAGAGTGTAAATTTTGGAAAATTTTAATTAAAAATAAAAGTAAATATAAATAAATAAAAGTTTCCAGTGGGGTCCTTACAGAATGACATATGGTTCTAAATGCCTATATTAGAAAAAATAAAGAAACAAGGAGAATAAAGAAGTCCTTGCCTGAAGAAACAAAGTCACAAAAAGTATTCAGCCACATTAGCAACTTGGGAAAAAAAGAATCAAACAAGTGGCAATGTTATAATGAATTCTCAGGTGAACTTTTTTCCGTTATGAAACATCTATTTTGCATTTTAAATATTTAAATGTTTTATTAAGGCATGTAATAAACTATTCTTTAAAACTTGTTGGGCAAAATGAAAATTTTAAGCCATAATGGTAAAACATGACATACTGATTGTAAAATAAAGAGAACTAGTAACATAAAAAAAAAAAAGTATTAATAGGAAAAAGGAAATAATAAAACCAAAACCCAGAAATAAAGCACTTGGTTTCCTACTTTGTCATAAGAAATCAAGAAATCACGTGGCTTACTATTAACTACTAAAGAATTTTCTCAGGGTCCCTTTGTATGATGCAATCACTGTATAAATACAAATGGTTTCTAATGAAAGGAGAGAAGGTAGCATGTAATCCAATCTATTTTATGTCACAAATATGGTTTCAATCCCTAAACTTGACAAAGACAGTGCCCCAAAGAAAAACCATAGGCCCATCAGATTTATGAATAGATATATGAATTCTAAACAGAATCCTAACAGGATACATAGCTGCATTAAAGAAATTAATATTTATCACCCAATAGGATATAATCCAGACTGCTGTTGTATACAATAACTGATAAAAGAAAAAGTGATAAAAATGTTATAATTATCTTAACAGATTCTGAAAAATTTTAATTCAGTAACATATTTTGTTTACACCTATTTTAAAAATTAGTACTAAGCAATCTTTCTTTTTTGAAATATATTAAAATAATGAGCCGATCTTAAAATTAATGTGGAGGGAAACGGACATGGCTCAAAGGTTTGGCGTCCGCCTACCATATGGAGAGACCAGGGTTCGATCCCCGGTACCTCCCGGTGAAAAAATAAAAATTTAAAATAAAATAAATTAAATAAAGAAATTAAAATAAAATAAATAAATTAAATAAAATAAAATAAAAAAATAAAATAAATAAAATAAAATAAAATAAAATAAAATAAATAAAATAAATAAAATAAAATAAAATAATAAAATAAAATAAAATAAAATAAAAGTGGATGCCTGAGTATCACTTCCTTTATTTTATTTATTTATTTATTTTTTTTAAAGATTTTATTTATTTATTCATTTATCCCCCCCTTGCTGGTTGTGCTCGCTGGGTCAGCTAACCACGCCGTGGGCAGGCTTGCCCTCACCAGGAGGCCCCGGGAACCGAACCCGGGGCCTCCCATATGGTAAACGGGAGCCCTACTGATTGAGCCACAGCCGCTTCCCTATCACTTCCTTTAAAAACAGCATCCAGTCAAGGATGACATATCACCTGCTCTTATTTAACATAAGATTCAGGATTATGCTTGGGTCAGCTATCTATGAAGGAATATTAAAACACATGGAACAAAAGAAATAAAAGTATCACCTTTGTTATGGTAGCTGACATATTTTAAGCCTACAATGAGGGAAGTGGCCGTGGCTCAAGCAATTGAGCTCCCGCTTTACCATATGGAGGACCTGCGTTTGATCCCTGGGACCTCCTGGTAAAAAAGAAAAAAGGTGTCCCAGACCTGCATAGCATGGAGAGGCGCAGGTCCCCCCACGGCACAGCGATACACCAAAAAGATGATCACACAAACAGACAGAAAAAAATAAATAAAATGATGCAAATACACTAATCCTGAGATATCAGAAGTAATAAATTAATTCAGATATATTAGGATATACAACTACAAAGTATATCTAAAAGTGAAATTGCATTAAAAAATGCAGTGTTGTAACTATATAATTTTGATACTACTTTAGTTTCCTTTAACAAAGTGAAGGGCAAAAATGAAAGCTAATTGGAGAATCTGGTGATAAGATGCATTGTAGTTTTGATCAGCGTAACTATATGATCCCGACTGGCAGATTATTAGGAAAGAAGAAAGCAATCCTCAAAGCTAACTGTACCAAGGAAAAAAGCAATGAAAAACTCCCTAGAATCCAAGGGCTAAGTCGGGATCAGGGAGCTCTTTAGAAGGTCGTTTCTATTTGGCCCTGCAACAGGGGATTTGAACAACCCCTCAGTTGGGAGCCAAGGGTGAGTTTGCTGATTAAGAAGCTGAACAGATTGATGAGCACAACTGACAGTGAGTGCCTGTAATTTAACAAAGTGAAGGTCACCTTCTGGGGGCTGGTAAAACTCCTTCTTCAGTCTAACCAACATGACAGGGAAGAGAAAACTAGAAAGAAAAAAAAGCCTGTGATGCTAATGGCAGAAAAAGCTATACCACTGCCAGGAAAACAGGAGGCCTGTGGCTAAGGTCCACTGGGTGCTTTAACAGCCTGGTCCCTCACATGCACTCTGCTTCTCTTTTTTCCCAAGAGGTATTTTGCTGATGAGTTTCTGTGAATCTGCCCTGTTACCTCAGAAATAAGCTTACTGAGACCATTTCTACTTTTTCCTTCATATCAGTGATTCTTTTTTTTTTTTTTTTTTAAGATTTTTTTCATTCATTCATTTATCCCCCCATTGCTGCTTGCGCTCGCTGGGTCAGCCAACCACGCCGTGCGGGCGGGCCTGCCCTCACCAGGAGGCCCCGGGAACCAAACCCGGGCCTCCCATATGGTAAACGGGAGCCCTACTGATTGAGCCACAGCCGCTTCCCTTAAAGATTTTATTTATTTATTAATTTATCCCCCCCTTGCTGCTTGTGCTCTCTGGGTCAGCCAACCACGCCGTGCGGGCGGGCTTGCCTTCACCAGGAGGCCCCGGGAACCGAACCCGGGGCCTCCCATATGGTAAACGGGAGCCCTACTGATTGAGCCACAGCCGCTTCCCTTCAGTGATTCTTAACACAAAATCAATTCAGAAAAATATATAAACATTCACTCAAAATCCTGCATACAGGGGAGTTGAGAGAAATGATCAATACTACTAATTCATTCCCCTCTAAAATACAGTAATTGTTGACTGTTCTAGCTTCTACATATCTATAACCTACTGTCTTTAGACCTGACTCATCAGGGAATTGGGACAATGAGTTGTAGGAGTAGTCATGTGATCTGTACTAGGGAACAATAAATTAAAAGTTTACTTACAGGAGACAGCATCTTCAATCTGTGTCACATTAGCAAAGTGGGCAGTATTTGGGATGCCCAAACACCTCATGCCATGGGCATGACGCCATTCCTGGGAGAAGAGAAGCAAAAGGACATTATGAAATGGGACTAGTTGAACAGAGAGCACTAACTCCATTCTGTTCATAAACCCTAACCTGACCCTGGGAACATTCCTTTTGTAGCTGATTTTTATAAACAGCTGGTTATGAATGACAATAGGCAGATATTTGGAAGAAGCATTGCATTGTTTGCCTCACTGAGCTGAGTTTATAAAACCTAGGTTCTGGAACGAGAAGTCTTTCAGACAAAACCTCTGTGTCAAGATCACTGAAAGCACCACAACTCTAACCATGCTGTGGGAGAATCTGATGTAACCCAAGGAACTCTCACCACCAGCACGAGTAAATTCACATAAGACCTACTGATGTCAGGTCAGTGCCATGTTTGCAAAGGAGAAGACTATTTACCAGTTGTAAGAAAGGATGTGAAAGAGAGAATTGAGAGACTAACCTAATGACAGTTTTGCCTCAAGGAGGCAAAATGCATGGGCTTTATCCTATATGCCAACTCCAGCTGACTGAAGAGTCAGTGTTGAGAAAGATTCAGAGACCACTCAGGAACTCAGCAGGAAAGAGCCAGGATCAGTCAGTAATGTTTGTCACGAAAGAGGGAGAAAGGAATTCACATAAATTTGCCAACCTCGGTCTAGAAAGTCTTTCCCATTCTATAAAATTTCCCTCCAACTGCCAAGAGTTGAAAGCAAAAAATAATCAAGGGTGGGTCCATTTAGCTGGATTACCATCCAGATAATGCCTTGTCACAAGAATAACTTGATAAATGTCATCCCCTTGGTTTCTTTTTTTCAAAGAAGCAGAGGCCCATTTAAGTCCCAAAGAGGGAGATAGGGTTGGCTCCTTCTTTGGACCCAAGTACTACAATGGGGTAGAGAAATGTCCAAAGGGCAGAGATTAGTCAAAGATCTTGGCAGAATGACAAAAAGAAAAGAGAGGTAGAACAGCAATCAAGAGCAAAATGAAATGAAGTTCAAATAGCAGAGGGGTAGAAAGCCTTGAGAAACTGTCACAGGTATTATTCAAGGCTAGTACTGGTGCTAAAAGCCAAATGCCATATGCTTGATAACAGACCCACTTCCTCTGATTCCTTTAAGCTCTCTGATTCCTCTCAGGCTACTCCTATCCTCTTCTCTAAAGTCTCATGCTTCATACTTCAATTCCCAGGAGAAAGAGCTCTGAATTCCTTACAGCAAAGTGTCGCTGGAAGGCCTTAGGCCCTCGGTAGGTGTAGTTTCCACAAATCTCACAGTTGTAGTTGATATTTAGGCCATGAAGCTTATATAGCCAGTAGGGGATGGGCTAAAAGAAATCAGATGAGAAACAGTATTAACTTAATATCTGCAAAGGGACAAGCTCAGAGAGCAGCTGAAAAGCTGCTCCCAAAATGGGGAATGGGAGGTTGGTATTGGTGCTGGAACTTACTTTGCCATCCCAGCCAAGGGGCAGGTTTTTGGGGTTGTAAATGATCTCATTTTCTTCATCTTCACTTTCACTCTCACTGATCTGCTCTTCCTCTTCCTCTTCTCGCTCTTCTCCTGTCCTTGCCTGTTTGCGCTGTACATTTTCATGAGTAAGATGTCGCTGTTCCTAAAGCAGGTCCATAAATGAAAGGGAAAGTCAGAGAAAAGTGAATTCCAAGTGTAAGGTTTTCTTTCTTATAAAGGGAAAATCTTGCCTTCACATCAGAACTTAGCAACAAACCCTTTTTAATCCCAAAGGAAAAAAAAAATTGAGTGGCACGTTCTCCTGCTTAAAGAAGTGCTGTTGATTTCTACTGGCTTCCTACTGCTCACAGAATGAAATCCAAATTTCCAACATAACTCTCCAATTTTTTCTCTGACTACTCCCTTTCTCACAAGGCACATTCCAGCCACAATGAATTTCTCATTAGTTTCTGAACAGATAGTTTCCATTGTTAATGTACCTTTGGGTTTGCAGTTCCCTCTTTCTACTTAGGAAATTCAACCTCAGTGTATTATATAGCATGTATCACAGTTTACAATAATTATTTGTCTGTCTCCTCCAACTATAATGTGAGTTTTTAAAGGGCAAGAGAGTATGTATCCAAAGATTTAACACAGTACCTAGAAACCAACACACATGGATAAATGGTGAAATAATGGCAAAAGTCATATCTATATATAACGAGAGCAACTTCTGGAAATCATATTGGCTGGAACCGGTTCAAATTCCAAAGAGAATGGTGCCACCTCCTGGCAGGAAAATCAAAATGTTCTCAAAGAGGGAGAAAGTAGTGGCTACACCTCATGCCAAGGGCACAAATTAGTTCCATCTTCAGAGGACTGGCAACTCAAATTGGTATCCACTCAGGCAAAGCTCAAGTTCACTGTGGAGAATGTAAGTGCCCCCATGTCCAATGTTTGGCTAGCCCACTTACATTGAAAGCAGTGCTAATAGAGTGAACCAAAAGAGGACTCTACTTTTATAACTTATATGGGTGGTCCTCAAACAGGACAGAATAAAAGTCCATGGCAAGTGACAGAGGTATGTAAATGTCCTAGGAGATAGCCATCCAAGCAAGAACCAACCACTCAAATACCACCTGAGCATCTGCAAAGGAATAGGCTTAGAGAGCAGCTAAAAATTGTAAAGAGTAGACACTAGCAGAAAGGCTAATCTTCCCCAGACTCCCAGACACTGACCATCTTCTCTGCAATGAGTGCTGCCCTATCTTCCACATTCTCTTCCCTGAAGGAGATCTCTTTACCTCCTACTCCTTCCCCTACCTTCTCTAAAGGGTCTTGGTCAGGTCAGGCCTTTTCCCACCCACAACTCACTCCTTAACTTCTTCCTGAAAGAACAATCAAGGAACAGCT
Organism: Tolypeutes matacus; assembly: GCA_026826555.1. Lineage (NCBI taxonomy): Eukaryota > Metazoa > Chordata > Mammalia > Cingulata > Chlamyphoridae > Tolypeutes > Tolypeutes matacus. The sequence goes on from JAKSZT010053883.1 coordinate 31,577,210, forward strand.
CACAGCCAATTTTGTATCACCGATGCTCCAGTCCTAATAAGTTTCTCACAATCTCCTGAACATGAGTCATACCTGAAAAGTTGCTATGAGTAGCCTTTCTCTTATTTGCCCTCTAAGTGCCTGCTTCTTGGGTTGCCCCCTGGGTATACTGTGGCAAAGTACTGGTACTATAATTGATACTAGATTGAGAATGTAGTCCTGTTCTCTATGCCAGGACCTGAAAGAAATCCCTGGCCCCATGGGAACAGGGTAATCTTGGGAATATCAGCTGACAACTGAATAGGGATTTACTGAAGGTCCAAGAACCCTCAGAGAATAGTCTAACACCTACTTCTTCCTCTCCTGAACCTTGAAAAAAAATATCCTGTCCATAGATAGTTCACATCTATCTCATTCCCGCACCTTCTAGCACTTATAGCCCTCAACGGAGTCAGTTACTCACCCCAAGAATCTCCACATATTCATAGATCTGGGCTTCTAGGAAAGCAATATCTTTGTTCCTCTCAGTGTCTCTGAGAACGAAAAAAAACAAGTTTTATCACTCCCGGGCTCGTCACCCAAGACCTTGCTTCCATATCTGGGAACATTTTCTTCACAGCTTCATTAAAAATGCACATGAGAAATACCACACGTGAAAGCAAATGCTCTATTGAGCTCAAGACTCTCTCACAGGTGTACTGAAGTTATTTCTTAGAATGCATGTAAGTTTCCTCTTTGCCCTCACTCTGGAAGAAGTAGCAATATCATTTATTTTCCCATTATTATATGAACATTTTCCTCTATAAGGTATAGAAGAAAGACCTCTGGAGTCAGGCAGACCTGGGCTCAAATCCTGGCCCTGCTACACAGTTAACTGTAGACACATTATGTAACACTTCTGAGTCCTTATCTGTAAAAGTCAAGATAACAATTACCTTTCAAGATTATTATGAGAATTGGAAAAAACACATATAAAAAATGCTCTGTACAAGGATGTGGTTCAAGAATACATTCAAGGGGGCAGACATGGCTCAAGTGGTTGGGTGTCCATCTCCCACATGGAGGGACCTGGGTTCACGGCTTACGGGCCGTCAGGCCCCGTGAGCGGTTGCGCTACACACAGCAAGATGATGACGTAACAAGAGAGTGACACAAGGGAAAGCCAAGATGAGACTTGCCAAAAAACCAAGAACTAAGGTGGCACAAGTGGCAGCATTCCTCTCTCCCATGTCAGAGGGATCAAATCCCAGTGAAGACAGGAAGAGAAGGACGAGAAAAGAGGGCAGGAAACGGACAGAGAACTGCCCAGCAAACGGACACAAAAACAGCAGAAATGGGGGGGGGAGTGTTAAAAATGGATTAAAAAAGTAAATAAATCTAAAAAAAAAGAATACATTCAAGGAGAGTGGATGTAGCTCAGGTGGTTGAGCGCCTGCTTCCCATGTATGAGGTCCCAGGTTTGATCCCTGGTACCTCCTAAAAACAAACAAACAAATGAAAAAACCAACTATGACTGGGTTGTGTATGTAGCCCAGTGGTTAAGTGCCTGCTTTCCAAGTATGAGGTCCTGGGTTCAATCCTTGGTACCTCCTAAAAAAAAAAAAGAATATATTCAACTGTCATTAGCAAAAATAAGCTGAGAAAAACGTTTTTTGAACCTAATTAGCCTTTCTGCCTCCATAAACTCTTGGGAAAACAAAAGGTACCTAGAGCACCATTTCAACATTAGACATTACCTATCTCCATCACAAGTACAGATTGTCCTTGGTTTTCTATCAACGGTGACAGCACTTTTGACCATTAACAGAGATAAAGAATAGTCTTGATCTCCATGAACTAATGACAATAAAACAGTGCTAAAAATTTGCACTTACCGCTTGGTACCCTTTGACTTGGGATTTTTGGCAAACAGAGAGGTATCAAGTGACTCCAAAGACTTTCCTTTGGTGCTGAACAATCTCTGGGCTCGCTCTTCTAGGGTGCTAGGGAGAAAGGAGGGGCAAAGCATTTCAGGGTTAGTTTACCATATAGCTTGCTTATTTTTCTGTGTGGGATAAGAGAAGGAATGGAATCAAAATCACCTAGAAGACCTTACAAACAGATAGTAAATTGACAGTTAAGATGGAAAAAACAATCTTACCCGCCGCATTTCAGGCCTAAAGCTAAGAGTGCAGATTTCAATCTGTCCAAACCCAGGGAGGCCAACTCCTGTAAAAAGGGGACAAGTCAGAATATTAGATAAACAGATCTTGGAAAACAACAAATGCTCAAACCCAGGTCTTTGCAGGCTGGTGTGTGGGTGTTCCTGAGGCAGTGTTAAGACTACACATTTCATAGCTGATCTCCTAACAGTTAAGTCCAAATATTCCAAAGTACTGATCCTATGGTCAAATTCATACTTAATCATATTAGTACTGTTATAATATTACCTCCACTAGAGCATAATGTAGTTAGAATTATTATTACACAGTTTTCAAAGTAGTTATATAATTTTTTTCTTCTTTTTATCTTTCCACATACTTTGTAGAAGCTGGGTCCCAGGAACTGGTGTCTTATGAGTCATAATATGACCATGGCATTAAAAACAGGAGAGTGAGCAGTCCCTCTGAAGGTGGATGGGTAAGCCTAATGCAGTGACTGTAGAAAACATACCTCCCAGGAAGAGAATGCAGAGAGGTCAAGATGGGCTCCAGCATGGGTCAGGGCACTGCTTGTCTCTTTCTGGTAGGATGAAAAGTATGACTTTATTAAGATCCAGGTTTAGGATGAAGGCAAAAGAGCCATCTAAATTATCAGGTGCTGGTTTGGACCCCATTTAATACACATTAATGAATTCTTACAGGAGCAGGGCAATATATATATCCTGTTCTTTCCCTGAAAGTTAAGGAAAAAGTGAAGTTTATCCCCAGGAATCAAGATATATAGTAGGCTCTCTCTGCCTAGAGTGGCCCACACCAAATCTTGGTGTGTATTTCCATCTTTCTCTCCCATTTCTCAGTAAGCTCTGTTCTTTTCCCATTTCCCAAATAATTTCTTTTTACTGGCCTAACTAAAAAAAAAATATATATATATATGTGTGTGTGTGTGTGTATAGCAGAGGGAGAATAGATGTGGTTCAAGCAGTTGAGCACCCGCCTCCCACATGGGAGGTCCCAGGTGTGGTTCCCAGTGCTTCCTAAAGAAAAACAGACAATGAGCAACAAAACAAGGAGCAAACAAAGAGCAAACAGATAAGGGAGCCAACTCAAGGGGGCAAAATAAAAAATAAAAAAAAGATACACAATAGAAACATCCAGTATATATATATATATATATATATTTTTTTTTTAAGATTTTATTTATTTATTCATTTATCCCCCCCTTGCTGCTTGTGCTCGCTGGGTCAGCTAACCATGCCGTGCGGGCGGGCTTGCCTTCACCAGGAGGCCCCAGGAACCGAACCCGGGGCCTCCCATATGGTAAACGGGAGCCCTACTGATTGAGCCACAGCCGTTTCCCTCCAGTATATATTTTAATCAGTTTTTGATAAGTAGGAATCGCACAATAATAAGGTGGTTGGTGAAAATCTAGAGCCCAGTCAATGGCAAGTGGGTGCTGGCAAATCTTTTCCAAAGTACATAGAGAGGGAAGCGGCTGTGGCTCGATCAGTGGGGCTCCCGTTTACCATATGGGAGGCCCCGGGTTCGGTTCCCGGGGCCTCCTGGTGAGGGCAGAGCCCGCCCGTGTGGCGTGGTTGGCTGACCCAGCGAGCACGGGCAGCAAGGGGGGGATAAATGAATAAATAAATAAAAAATCTAAAAAAAAAAAAAAAAAGCAAAGTACATAGAGAAACTCTAGCATATCTGGCAGGGAACATCTTATGGCTACAACTGATAACGAGAGGATTAGCATCTAATGTCACAGACAGGGGAAGTGGCGGTGTAAGATTAAAGTAAAATAATTAGTTTAATTCCCTAACACGTCCTCCACCCAGACCTCCACTAAAGCTTACCGGCCATCCAGGAAAGGTACCATTCTCCCACTTCTTCTCAAAGTCAGTCTGAATCTTCCCAAAAAGTTCATTCTGATCTTGGAGGGGCTTCACCCTATCTGTGTAATCCTGAAGGTACTCAAGCAACATTTCTAGGTATCTATAGAGGAACATACAATGCAGACAAAGTAAAGAGGGTTTCTGTTTTTGACATTGTTATGGTCTGCAGCATATACTTGCAATTCGAGTAACACTTGTTTTTTTAAATGAGTTTACAACTGATTTTTTTTCTTAACATGTCATTTTGATTCTGACTTTCCCTACCTCCTTTCATCCTCATGACACAATTCCAAATACTAAAGTCTTAGTTAATCTCACAAAGAAAAGATCTCAGGTAAAGAGAAAATGAGAAAAAGAAGATAGAGGTGTAGATCAGAGGTGTACATAATAACACAAACATAATTTCCCACTTACACACCAGACCCAAGCACCTCACTTCAGTCACAATCTGAGAAAGTCTAATTTTCTCCCATTAAATTCCCAAAACAGTGAGGTCCCTGAACTTCCTTCTACATCCAAAGACAAACTTAAGAAGAATATGGGGATAAAACTGCAGATGTGCCCAGAGACACATTCTTCCAGAGCCAAAGTATTACAAATGTTTTAAAACATCATTCAAAACTCTTATTCTCCAATAAACCTGCAAATCATGCATGCTTTTCAGGCAACAAACTTCAAAACTTTGCCCTCAAACTGTCACATTAAATAATCTAACCAAATCCAGCAGAAGCCCAGAAGCTATTAATGCCTACCTCTTATACTCTGCATTCTTCCTTTCTTTAGGAATGTCAAACAACTGGTCAAAAATGGACAGGTATGTGATATAATCCAGTTTCTGAAAAGAGAAAACATAAGATTCAGTGTGTGTTTACTCCAAGTTACAATATAATCTCCACTAAGTGACATCAAAATTGAGTGTTTGAACAAAGTAATGAGGCCTGGATCATTTTAGTCTATTTCCCATCATTCAATCCCTACATTAAGTGGGGTGTTAATTCCATTGGCCTGAGTAGAAGAATATTAGACACATAATTATGTCTGCAAAAATAAAGGTCAAGTTAATGAAGAGTAAACTAAAAGAAGCACTTACAGAACACTTATTGTATGCCAGGCACTTGGTTCAGGACTCTGACTTCCATTATATCCTAAAATAAGAAACTGAAAGGTGCCATTTATTCACTCCAAGCACCTCTGTACTAAGTACTAGGAATACAGCAGAGAACAAATTCGACAAGGTGCCTGCCCTCATGGAACTATGTTTACTCAGAACTCCATGAGGAATTTAATCATCTATTTCCTTGTGCCTTTCTGAGATTGTCTTATTAAACCACATCTCTTGTAATAAATTATTTTCTTTTTAATGTCTTGTTTATACATTTAAATAGCGCTTTGCTGGCAGAGATTATGTTTTTGTACCTTCCATATACCTAGCAGTGTGTATACATAACACAGAAACAAACACAGATATTTATAAAGTAATAGTGAGCTTGTTGTATTCATTGTGGAAACCTGACTTACATATTGAATACTGTTTCATTCCAAAAAAGCTTATCATGTCTTAAATATCACAGTTATAAAACACAAGGAAGCTCCTCAGGGTCCTGACTCACCCCTGGAATCAGAACCACCCTCCTTGGGGGTAGATGTGGTTCAATGGTTAGGTGTCCGTCTCCCATATGGAGGGACCTGGGTTCGATCCCCGGGATCTCCCCGTAAAAAAAAAAGAACCACCCTCCTCCTGTCTCCCATGCTTTACCTCAGATGCCTTCAGGTTAATGTATTTGAGGTAACAGTCATGAAGATCAAGGTAACGACCATATCCCTCTTCATCAGTGAACTCCACCAAGTCTGAAAGAATCAAGAGATATCAATGATTCAGATATTAAAGACTACTCTCTCAGACGAGCCTTTTCAAATAACTGCTAGTTCCTTGTTTCAGGAGGCATCCCTTAATCAAAATGTCCTCCCTATGATGCCAAAGTAAACTGACCTCAGCTTTCCAGGACAGTGAGTTTGAGCTAGGTTAGCACAAAATGAACATTTTGTCCAAGGCCAATTTTGAATGTTCATCTAGCCCAGAAACCAGCCAAGAGAAAACTAGCAAAAGAATACGACTATATAAATCCAGACAGGCAGAAAGTAGATTGGGGGAGTGGATGTAGCTCAAGTGGTTAAGCACCTGCTTCCCATGTATGAGGTCCCATGTTCAATCCCCGGTACCTCCTAAAAACAAAACAAAACAAACAAAGAAATCAACTGTCATTGGGGAGTAGGAGCAGATGTAGCTCAGTGGTTGAGCTTCCCATGTACGAGGTCCTGGGTTCAATCCCCAGTACCTCCTGGGGAAAAAAAAAAAAAAAAAAGCAGATTAGGGATTACAGGGAGGCGAAGGAGGGGGATTGAGGAATTATTACTTTTAATGAGTAAAGAGTTTGTGAATTGGGTGATGAAAAAAAATTAGTAATGGAAAGTAGTGATGATAGCAAAACATTGTAAAAATAATTAAAGTCAGTTGTGCACTTAAAAATGGTTAAAATGGCACATTTATGTTATATATATAAAACACCAAAATTTTAAAAAAAAGAGAGAGAAAGAGAGAGATAACCTGACTATAAATTTCTGAGGAGTCCTGTTTTCCAGGGCTCAGAGGACAAAATTGAACTCCGTCATTAAAAGTGTCAGCACTTTTGTTAGTGCTAGAAAGACGTTAAATACTACTTACTTTGTGCCTCTTCACTTGGATTCTCTCGAGCTTTTAAGAGCTCCTCAAACTCCACTGACATTGGCACACAGATCTGAGTCAAAAAAAGAGAAAAGCTCAAGGGGATCCTTTATAAAAGTTGCAATATCACAGGAATGGACTACACAGAAAGTTGGACATCTCATGCTTTGATTTTTTTTTTATTTGATCTTGATTTTTAACTAGGGTCCACTACTCTTCTTCAATTACCAACACGCTCCATCCTTTTTGTATTGTTTTACTAAAAATTGCTAAAGTAATACTTGCTCACAAAAACCCAAATCATACAAAGAGATAGTGAAAAATGTAAGTTTTCCTTTATTAATTTTCCTTGAAAGAGGTAACTACTGTCAACACTCTATAGTATATATTTCCAGACCTTTTTCTTTGCCGTGGGTTCCTAAACTTTGCTGCACCTGGAGGGGCTTTTAAAAATCCTGTGCCCTCATCATAACTCATTCCAATTAAATCAGAAGGGGGATTTAGGCATCCATACTTTTTAAAGATCAGGTGATTCAAACATGCAGCAAAATTTGGAAACCATTGCTCTAGATATTTAAATATCTTTTGTATAAGCACACTCTCACACACAGGCAAAAGGTTTTAATTTTTTTTTACATAGACTTGCTTTCTTCACTCAATCTATCTCCAGTGTCCTTCCAATCATTTATTGAGCCATTTATTCCTAATCACCTTTCTACTAGGGCTGGAATAAGGTTAACACACCAGAATGATGCTTACACGTTCTCTCTTGGTTAGCAGAACTCATACTCTACCCTCCAAGGGAGGTGGGGGGGGCGGCGGGGGGGAGGGTTCCTTCATCTACGTCCACACTACTTCAATAAATAGCCTCCCCTTTCTGGTATTTTTTATCTTTTTCTGTCTGCTCCTTTAGGTAAGTGTGTCTTCCTTATGTTCCCTTACTACTCTCCTGTTTCTCTTCTTCATTTTTCTGCCAGCCTTCCAAATACACATTCCACACTCCATACTTCTACTATCTCATTACCCCATCTTTATCCCTGTGATGAAATTTCCATTCCCACTACTTCAATGAAATAGAAATCCTGGTAGTTACCAGTTTACAAGGGCTGATACCAGTGACTTCCTTTATAGAACTCTCTTTTGCTTAACTTCAGTAAGATGACACTATCTGGAATTGTCACTTGATTTCTGCTATGGAAGTCTTTCCAGACTCCTTTTCCTCTTAGTACCTTAGTATGAGTGTTCCCAAGGCACATAAGTAAGTTTTCCGACAGTTTCCCTTCATATTCTCTCTCTGTATCTCTGAACTCTGATTCATGGCTTCAACCAAGTACATGTGGATGATTCCAAATCTAAATCATGGGGAAGCGGCTGTGGCTCAATCAGTAGGGCTCCCGTTTACCATATGGGAGGCCCAGGGTTCGGTTCCCGGGGCCTCCTGGTGAAGGCGGGCCGGCCCACACGGCGTGGTTAGCTGACCCAGCGAGCACAAGCAGCAAGGGGGGGATAAATGAATAAATAAATAAAATCTTAAAAAAAAAAAAAAAAAAAAATCTAAATCATGAGCCTCTACTTTTTGTCTGAGCCCATCACCTAACTTCAACTGCACTTAAGACACTTCTATTTAAATATAACAATATCACCTAAAAATCTACATATATAAGAATTTTCTACTGCAAATAGATTATTCCCTTCTTCCTTATTTCTACCAAGGAAACAAACATCTTCCCATTTTTACCAATAAGAAAGCTCAGAGTATCTCCCCTGCAGCTATGCCTCACTCCACCCTCCTCCCCCTCTCCAAATTTTCCTTTGGAGAGCTGTGCAAGGTGCTTAGCAGGTTCTAATAGCACAATCACCCTCCCTAAACGTTTAAAACACAGTGGTTAGATATTCATTGTTACAAACTGAAAGTGGTAACTACAATGGACAGAGGGAAAAAATAGGATCATAAGGAAAAGGAAGTCTGAAAGAGACAGACTGGGAATGGTATTTCATGAAAATTGGCCTCTGGGCTGGATCCTGAAGGGGTAATGGACATTGAGAAAAAAGCATCTTTGGGTAGCTAGGGCCTCCAGGAGGGGGATTTTGAGACAGAATTAGGAACACAAGCAGTTTACTGGGGAGTAATGCCTGTGAAAAATAAGGAGGACGACTGGGCAGGGAAAATCTAGACCATGAAAGATCAAACACAATCTTGACTAATCAAATGGGGAACTCTGGAGCATTACTCCCACATTGGGCAGGAAAGGCCAGCCCCTAGATCCACTACTGTGCTCAATCACTGCTGGGAGCTGCCCAGAAAGAGTGTGGCCTTGGCTTAAAAACTGAGGGGGATCCTGAAAGCATATAGTTGTACGCTGTCCACTAGCTACATTCATTCCTTGCAGTTAAATGGCAAGTTCTTTCCTGCAGGAACATCTAAGTAATGTGCCTTCATTTTCCTTACACCTTTCCTTTAGTATGCTTTTTAGGTGGGTTTGGAGAAAATCTTAAGACTCTACCTCATTTGGGTGCTTCCGGTGGAATTCCTTTATTTGCTTGAGTCTATTATAAAATTCAGCAAATTCATTGGGTCCTGAAATGGCATTGAGCTCCTCCTTCCGTAACCTGCAATTTCAGGAAAAATAAGAGCATAGAGTAGAGAGCCAGTCTTTCAACCATGGTTCCTAAGAAGCATTAACTCCTGGATTTGCTGTGACTATCACTTACCCATCTTTATCGTCATACAAATCCCTCAGGTTCCCACTGACCTCCATATACCTCTGAAAGGCAAATACAAACCCATCAGAATGAAGCAATTTATACAACTGTAGAGCTAAGCAACCAAAAAAGGTTCTACAGTCACAGCCCAGGGAAACCTTAGGATATGTAATGTTAAACATTCTGGTGCTTTCTAGTACCTATTGATAGCCCCAGTTTCTGATTCATTTTTAAAACAGGATTTGAAGGTTACCTAAGATTCATTCCCTTTGGCTAAGCAGAAGTTCCCACATGAGACCGGCAAGGATAAACAGGTGGTCCAAGAGTGATTTTCTGTATTTCAGTAAGCTCGAATGAGGAGTACACAGGTTAACTAAAACATTATACAGCTCTAATGATCCAACATACTTTAACTAAGATGGCACAGATCTAGAAGAACTTCTCCAAAAATTTTAGAACCAGATTTGTTTCAGAATTTGGAATTTTTTTTAAGACTTCAGAAAAGTACCATATATTATATAACATCCCTAGAGGAATCTGGGGTGTTAATAGTTAATTAATAAACACACTAATAGTTCTGTGGTGAAACTTAGGCACATTTATTAAGTGGGATAAATAAAGACCATGAAAAGTCTCTCATCTGTTCAGGTCAGGTTTTGCTGCCAAACAATTACCTTAAAAAATCTTGCTTTTCAGAGCTTTTTGGCTTAGGGAATTTGGATAAGGGACTGAGGGCCTGAAGTACTGATTATCTCCTACAGATCAGAAGCCCTGTCTTTTATTCCTTTATGAACAGATTTCAAACATTTGCAAAAGTAGAGAGCACTGTATAATGAACCTCAGTTTACCCATCAACCAGCTTCAATAATTATCAGTTTTGGTAATCTAAGCAACTCTTAAAATATATGTATATATATATATATAAATAACATTTTTGTAAGCAAATACACATATATGCATATATATTTATATATCATTTTGCAAATGTTTGTATGTATTGTGAGAATTTTGATTTTTACCCACAATAAAAATAAATTAAAAAAAAATAATAATTATCAGTTTTGCTTTTGATCAGTTTTTAAAAAATAAAATGAATTATTCCTGGGAAAACGCAGTTTGATAGACAAAAACACTTTAAAACACAATATTCTGAGAGGGAAATACTAATACAGAGCATTTTCATTTGGAGGGAAGGGATAATACCTTCTGAACCTGAATCATTGACTCCTCGCACAGTTATTCGCACCAATACGGGATGCTACAAGGAGGAGTTTTTTTTCCCCCCAGCAATGAAGAATGATTAAGAGTTTCCCTTTCAGAGAAGAGTGGAAGGACAGTTCAGCACCCTCAGGTTAGGCAGCTGTGTGAACATCTGCTCCAAGCAGACAACCCTCGACTGGCCAATCTGGGTACCTCTGGCCAGGTCTCACGGTAAAGATCTCGCACCCCGCCTCCTCTCTTCCCATCACCCCCGACCCTTCCCAGACCAAAAAGAAGCGCGTAGCGGAGCACTCACGTCTTGCATGGCTCGTGTGCGATGGTCAGAATTTATCTGGTCCCGGAGCTGAAAACAAACGGTGACACAGACGCCGTTAGTCTTTGAACTGGAAAGGCCGCCCCAGGGCGGAGCTTACCCGCTCAGGTCTTGGCGGCTGAAGCACCGAGGCCTCTGGGACGCTGGGACCCTGCTGGAGGTTACCAAGGCCAGAGTTCGGAGAGGGAGCCCAGAGAGAGGGCAGTGGGCGGGGCGCAGGGAAGGTCTGAGAGCCAAAGAAAGCTCTCGGAGGCTAAACACTGGGCTAGGAGCACAGCCTCAGCTGTAGCCTCTGCGCAGGTCCCACTCACCGTGGACTTCTTAGTAAGCATCTCTTTGGCCATGACGTCCATGAGCCGTTCCTTCTCCTCATGATATCGCCGCTGCTGCTCCAGAATTGTCTCCATCTTCCCTTAATCGCTGAACCTCAATTCAGACCACCGACGCGGCCGGAAGCAACTCCTGCCGCCTTGCGCGCTTGCGTCCCCACGCAGCGCATCCGGCTGCATCAAAGTTCCGCACATGCCGGAAGTGCCTCGGGGACTTCAGCCAAAGTGAGCACCGTGGGAGAAGTAGTCTGTCGAGATGGCAGCAGTGACCCCTGCTGGTCTTGGGTGTGGTGGAGCTCTGTTGGGAGTTTGCAGACGTCTCTAGGGGGCGTACGGAAATCCAGGAACCCGAGATTAAATTTCTGGACTTCCTGGGCTTCCTAGGACTTCCCGGGGCTGGCAGGGCCGGCAGAAGACTGTTCTGAGAAATAGAAGAGCACCGGGTGGGAGTTGGGAGACGGGAACTTGAGTCCCCAGTTTTCAGTGTGACCTCTAATAATGTTTTATGCTTCTCTGGACTTCTGTGCCCATGTCAGTAAAATGGAGATGATAGTTTTTTGTTTTTGTCTTTTGTTTTTTTTAGAAATTTACATAGGGAAACAACTTAACTGTATACCAGGAGGGGTCTGGTTAAATAAAATAAGGTACATACAAGCAATGGAATGCTTTATGAAGTAAATCTAAATGTCCAACTTGTAGGTGATGAAATGAACACATACAAAGACTGCCTCATAAACGTTCACAGCAGCATTATTCATAATAGAGAGAAAATGGACACCATCCAAAAGTCTATTACTTGGTTAACAGATAAACAAAAGGTGGTATAGCTAAACGGTGGAATATTATGCAGCAATAAAAAGTGAGGAAGGGGGAAGCGGATGTGGCTCAAGTATTTGGGCTCCCATCTACCATATGGGAGGTCCAGGGTTTGTTTCCCGGGGCCTCCTGGTGAAAGGCAAGCTGGCCTGCACGGCGAGCTGGACTGAGTGGAGAGCTGGCCGGTGCGGAGTGCTGGCTTGTGCAGAGTGCTGGCCGGCGCAGGAGTGCCGGCCCACATGGAGTGCTGTCCCGCGCAGAGAGCTGGCGCAGCAAGATGACGCAACAAAAAGAGACACAGAAGAGAGACAATGAGAGATGCAGCAGATCAGGGAGTTGGGGTGGTGCAAGAGATTGAGCAGCCTCACTGCACTCCAGAAGGTTGTGGGATCGGTTCCCAGTGCCACCTAAAGAGAAGACAAGCAGACACAGAAGAACACACATAGAGCAGACAGCAAGTGCAAACAACAATGTGTGTGTGTGGTGGGGGTAAATAAATAAATAAATAAAAGTAAGGAAGGGGAAGCAGATGTGGGTCAAGCAATTGAGCTCCCGCCTACCACACGGGAAATCCCGGCTTTGTTTCCCAGTGCCTCCTGGAGAAGACAAGCAAGACTGCAAACTGGGGAAACGGGCAGGCGTGGCGAGCTGATGCAACAAGATGCCGCAACAAGGAGACACAAAAGAGGAAAGACAAGATACAACACACCAGGGAGCTGAGGTGGTTCAAGCAACTGAGTGCCTCTCTCCCATATGGGAGGTCCCAGGTTCGGTTCCTGGTGCAACCTAAGGAGAAAATGAGCAGACACAGAGAGTACACAACGAATGAACACAAAGAGCAAACAGTTGTGGTAGGTGTGGGAGGTGGGGAACATGGGAATCCCTCTAATTTTTGTGTAACATTTAGGTAACCTAAGCATCTTTTAAAATATTAAAAAAAAAAAAAAAAAGCAGACAGTGAGCACAAACAACAACATAAATAAAAACAAATCTTAAAAAAAAAAAGTAAGGAAGTACTTATACGTGCTACAGCATGGATGAATCTTCAACACATCATGCTGGGAAGTGGATGTGGCTCACACAGTTGAGTGCCCGCTTCCCACATACAAGGTTCCAGGTTCAATCCCTGGCCAGGTACCTCAAAAGATTAAAAAAAAAAAAAGTTGAACAGGAGTTATCCTGGCAAAAGAGGGGTGTGGAGGATGAAAAGTCAAGAAAAGGGAACAAGTTAATACCAAATACCTTTGATTGTACACCTTGGATGGATTGTATGCTTTATTAATATGTATCAATAAAATTGATTAAAAGTAAAATTAAAAAACAAACACATCATGCTAAGTAAAAAGAAGGCAGACAAAAATGACATAGTGAGGGAAGCAGATGTGGCTCAAACGACTGGGCTCCCATCTACCATACAGGAGGTCCAGGATTCGATTCCTGGGGCTTCCTGGTGAAGGCAAGCTGGCCCGTGTGGTGAGCTGGCCTGAGCAGAGTGCTGGCCCATGCGGAGTGCTGGCCTGTGCAGAGTGCTGGCCTGCACGGAGAGCTGTTGCAGCAAGATGACGCAACAAAAAGAGACGCAGAGACAATAAGAGATGCAAAAGACCAGGAAGCTGAGGTGGTGCAAGAGATTGAGAGCCTCTCTCCCACTCCAGAAGGTCCCAGGATGAGTTCCTGGTGCCACCTAAAGAGAAGACAAGCAGACAGAAGAACACACAGCGAATGGACACAGAGAGCAGACAACGGGGGTGGGGGGGATAAATAAATAAATTTTTAAAATGACAGTGTATGAGTCTATTTATATGAAATTACAGAAAGGCAGTACTGTGGAGACAGAAGGTAGATGAGTGGAGGTGATATGTGATGTGACCTTGTACCCATTAGTGGTCTTTGTGGAGAGATGGAAATGTTCTAAAATTAGTTTGTGGTGATAGTCCCACAACTCAATTAATTAAAAATATTATACACTTAATGTGGATAAGTTTTATGATATATAAATTTTACCTCAATAGAGCTGTTAAAAATCTGCATGAACTCATATGGAAAGATGAGTGAAAAAAAAAAAAAAAGTAGGTGCATAAAGAGATTATTTCTGTAAGGATATCAAAGTTATAGTAAACAGTGGTTGTTTTTGAGGAGATAGGCTGGGAGATATGCAATAAGAGAGAAATTTTTCTTTTTTGAGTATATCCAAAGTACAGCTTGAAAAGTTTTAACATACAAAAGTATCACTTTTTCAACTTAAAAAGAAATAAATACATATATGCAAATGCATGCTTAAAAAAGGACTAGGAGGGAGTGGATGTGGCTCAAGCAGTCAAGCGCCCACCTCCCACATAGGAAGTCACAGGTTCTGCTCCCAGTGCCTCCTAAAAACAGCAACAACAACGACAACAAACAAACAACAAGCAAACAACTCAGGGGAGCTGATGGGGCTTGGTGGTTGAGCGCCGGCTTCCCACATATGAGGTCCCGGGTTCAATCCCCAGTACCTCAAAAAAAAAAAAAAAAAAAAAAGCACTAGGAGGCTGTAATACTTTTTGGAATTCTCCACTTTTCTCAAACAATGAGCATGCATTTCTTTTTTTTTTTTTTTTTTAAAGATTTTATTTATTTATTCATTTATCCCCCCCTTGCTGCTTGTGCTCCCTGGGTCAGCTAACCATGCCGTGCAGGCGGGCTTGCCTTCACCAGGAGGCCCCAGGAACCGAACCCGGGGCCTCCCATATGGTAAACGGGAGCCCTACTGATTGAGCCACAGCCGCTTCCCTGCATTTTTTATGATCAGAAAAGTTATCTTTCAGTTTTTAAAAGATTGAAAAATAAAATGGGGATAATGATTCTTGTCTTGCCTATTCTTGGGGTTGTTGTGAAGACCATATTTATGTCTGAACATTTAAACAAGACTCTTACCTTAGAGAGAAGACCCCAAGCACAGCTCTCCAACTGGGATTTTTTTCCTGGGCCACTAGGAAATAGGGAAGAAATCTCCACTGGGGAATGAAGAGACTGAGAGTGTTTGTATTTTGGGGGGAAAGGTTTGTGATTTACCATATTTCATCAAATATGATATGCCATTAAATGTAAAACACCTTATTTTATGATTCATAAAGCAAGCAAGCAAAAGCATTGTCATATAACTGTGTTATATTTTTTATTATGAGGTTTTTGAGACATTAAATCTGAAAAATGTTTATATTGAAATCAATAAATTATGGTAGAGTAGCAGCATATCTCTTCCTCTTAGGTGGTTGGACCACCTAAGTGCCACTATTCATCCTGTCATTCTGCCTCAAACCTGATGGCTCTCTTCCCCTAAGCCCTTCTCCATCCCACCTCATCAAACCAGTCACCAAGTTCTCTTTTCTATTCTGCTGCCTCGTGCCTCATCATCTCTCACCTGGACCACTGCCCTAACCTCCTACCTAACCTGCCTGCTCCCCTCTTATTCCTCCAATTCATTATTTATGCCGCAGTGGAGTGATCTTTCCCAAATTTGGATCATCTCACACTCCTGCTTAAACATTTCCATTGGCTGCATAATCACAGGGTGAGGTCTGTTTAACTTGGCTTTGGGCTTTTCATGTCCTGGGCTCTGCCTGCCATTTTAGTAGCCTGGCACTAACTCGAATGTGAATTTCTTGCTGCTCCCGGAAAGTATCATATGTTTTCAGGCCTCCAGGCCTTGTACCAGGTGTTTTCTATGCTTGGCCTGCTCCTCCTTAACAAGTATTTATTGAACATCTAGTAAGTCCAGGGAACGGAGCAGTGAACAAGCCAGGCACAAGCCCAATCTTCAGAGTCTGATGCAAGAAACAAAGGAAAGTGAGGTAAACATATAATTATTAATCGTGGTAAACGCACATAGTGGGCATTTCTTAGGTTTTTGAAAATGTCGATCACTACCTTAGGAAGTTTAGGATTCGAATTGGGCCCGGAAGGCAGTGTAAAGCGGATTTGAATCCTGGGTCTATCAGTGATTGCCTATGCGACTTTCGGCCGCTCACTGTGAAACCCAAGTAATAATGCCCGCCCCTTAGGATTTCTGGGAGGATTTAATTTGAGATACATATGGTCACGCAGTTTCCGCCAGACCGGGAGTGGGCCCCTGCCTCTCCCTACAAAATCGCCGAGGGTCGGCCTGCACAGAGGCCTGGGACTCCACCCCCGAAGGGAAGGCTGCCGGCGTGACTCTTTGTGCACATTAGCCCGCGCGTACCGCGTGTGTGCACGAAATTGCCTCTGACACTCAGGCGGCGGCGTCCCCGTCTGCAGCCCACGAGGAGGGTGGGGAGGGCAGGGGGTGTCGGACGCTGGGGTGACGGGAGCAGAGCTCCGCCCCGTCTCCCTACTTTGGGGGGCAGACCCCCTCGCTCATTCCCGCCCCCGCTTGTGAATCACGGGGGGGGGGGCATGACCCATTCATGCCGGGAATCGGATCCAGATGTTGCCGCGGCGAGTGCAGCTGCATCCTTGCCTTTTTTGGCAAAAAAACGTGCGGCCGCTAGCAGATGCCCCCCTCCCCCGCTAATCCCTGAGAAGAGGGGTTAAGAGGGCTGAGGGTCTGGGCCCAGACCGGGTGTCCTACGATATTTGGGAAGGGGGCTGCTCCACACAGCGGAACCCCACCCCCACTCAGTTCATGGTCCGGAACCTCCCCCAAACCCCTCCCTTCCCAACACGGAGTCAAAAACCTACACTAGCAGGAGGGAGACAGGCTAAACTGGAGAGGGATGGTAGCTGTGCAGGATCCCTTCCTCGGAAAGGACCTTCCACCCAGCGTTCTGGCATCCCCCTCCCACGCCCACCCCCGCCCTGCACAAAGAACGTCTGGGAAAAGCCTCACAGCCTACGGGTCTGCGAAAGAAGCTTCCTAACCCCCTTCGTTCTCCAGACAAACACACAGGCCTGTGCTTCCTCACACGTCTTTATTGCAGAACCTGGAAGGGGGTGAGCCATGCCCACCCCATGCCCTCTGCCCATCTCTGGGCAAATGGAGCTGAAGTGATATGAGAAGACACTTGATGGACTCAGGCTAGGCAGCACCCTGCCCCATAAGATCACCCAACCAGCAACCCCATTGCTCTGCTGCCTCGACAGTCACAGTCCTGGTGATTGGGGGATGTGGGTGTCAGGCCTGAGTACAGTCCACTTTTGAGGACTTTTCAGGCACCCATAGGAGACCTTTCTAAAGCCTCTGGAGAGAAGTCTAGATGTAAGGGGGCTTGGTTTCCAGAGTCCAGGTGTGGAGGCTGGGGCCCTGATCTGGGTGGATGAGGGAGCTGAATTCTGGAGTCCAGGTATGGGGTGGGGGAGGGGTCTTGAATCCTATAGATTTTATATTAGCCCGGGTTTGGGGGCCCTCAGTCAGAGAGTACCAGTTTAGGGGATATTGGGATGGGGAGGCTAAATCCTGGAGCCCAGGGGGAGCCCCATTTGGGGAGAGGCTGGGTCCTAGAGGTGGATTAGAAAGGGAGCTGCAAGTCCTGGAGCCCCGGTTCAGGAGGGCCTGGGCCCAGAAGCCCTGGCTCAGGGCCCTGCCTGGCTGCAGCCCTGGCACAGCACTTGGTCTCCATCGGGCACGAAGCCTTGGCCCACCAGGGAGGTGGAGCAGCGGGCGCAGGAGAAGCAGCTATGGTGCCAGTGGCGGTCTTCAAAGGACACATACTTGCCCCCACCGAGTCCTGGAAGAAGGCTGGAGGTTAGCTCTGCACATCTCTGACGGTAGTCTTGCCCCTCAACCTCACCCAGTACCAGGTCCCATTCTCTTGCCCGCACCCTATCCACCCTGTTCTTTGACCTTTGTCCTACCTGTGATGGGGCGCTTGCAGCTGCTGCACTTGGGTGCAAAGAGTTCCCCAAAACAGGCCACGCAGTACGGATCATCATCCCGGGAAGTGAACTGCTGCCCCGCCAGGGGTGTCTGGCACCCAGTGCAGACCAGGCATTCTCGATGCCAGGGCTGGTCACGGTACGTCACGCCACCCTGTGTCAGCGTCTGTGGGGGGCAGTACCCATCAGCCATGGGGAGTGGGGATACCCACCCCACTACAGAGCCTTACTCACCCCCACCCTCGAATACAGTGGAGGTTAACACCTCTACCTACTGGCCCAGCCCCCACCTTGCTGCAGCGGGCGCAGCGGGGCGCAAACTTGTTCTCATAGCAGGCCACACAGTAGTGGGCACCCTTGTCAGGCACAAAGGAACAGGAGCCCAGTGGCTGCTCACAGCCGCTGCACAGGAAGCAGTGCTCATGCCATGTCTGGCCTCCGTACTCCAGCTTCCGGGACCCTGTGGGGAATGGGGATCCCACTCAGAGGCTGTGTCCCAAGCTCCTCAGGGCCACCCTCTGCTCCCCCCACAGGAAAAGTCCCCAGTGCTCCCAAAGCCTGGCAGGATGGGGCCCATGACATGCATTGAGACTCCCATCACGTGTAATGCACATGCTCCCTCCAACCTCCCCCCTAAACTCTGGAAATGATGGTGCCGTACATGCTAGGCCCCCATAAGCCAAACACGACAGTTTGGGCTATGTTAAGCCCCATATATACCAGATGACTATCTCAGTACACATCAAGATTCCAGGTAGCAAGCATGATGTCTCAGTATATGCTAAGCCCGTATACACCAAACATGATGGTTTAAGCACACACAAAAATGCCACATCTACCAGGCAAGCCAGTTCTGATGCCCTGGGTAGGATAGATTCAGTACACGCTAAGCCCTTGCACATCCAGACATGCCATTTCCCACACATGCTGTGTCTTCCCTTATCTATTATGCATGCAGGTCTCCCACATATTAAACCCTCTGTATTTGTCTTTGCACACACTAAGCCCTGATGCATCAGGCATAAGCATTTCAGCAGACCTTTAGCTCCTACATGTACCAAACATGCAGGTCTACATACACGTTAAGCCCATAGGTGGATACAAGCCTGCTGATCCAGTACACACTAAGCTCTCAGGAAATGCATGAAGCTTGTCAGTTCCTGTACATGCTAAGCTTTCCAGTGTATTCTGGAGTGTGCCAGAGTGTGTGCACACTAAGCTCCCAAGAGCATACAGGCACGACAGATCCTGTACACACTAAATTCCCAGGGTCACACTGCATGTGCAGGTCTTTAGACATATCAAACCTCCACGTGCAGACAGGTGTGCCAGTTCCTTGCACATGCAAAGCCCTCAGGTAGAAGCCAGGCATGCCAGTCCCTGCACACGATGAGCCCCAGGAGATGTACCAGGCATGACGGTCTCCCCACAGGCAGAGCATTGTGAGGAGAAGGCACTGCAGTAGCAGTCGTTGCAGAGCAGCTCATTGTCTTGGCAGGTGAAGGGCTCATCGGCCAGGGAGCGCTGGCAGCGGCAGCAGCGGAAGCAGCCCTCGTGGAAGTGGCGGTCTTCATAGAACAGCTCCTGCAGGGAGCACAGCAGGGTCACTGGCACCTGGGCCTGGTGGATCCATCCTTTGCTCCCTTCAACCAGCTCCCATCCACTCCCTGCCCTGTCCAGTCCAGTCCTCACCCTTGAGTCATGCCCGATTAACTGTTGGCACTCAGCACAGGTGTTGGCAAATGTGTTGTCATAGCATGGTACGCAGTGGGGGCCGCCGTCCGTCTGGATGTACTTGCGGCCATACAGAGATTCACCGCATTTTGCACAGTCAAAGGCCTCGCTCATGGTGGCGATGTGGTGGGGGGCCTGTTAGGAGCACAAGGTGGGGCAAGGGTCACTGAAGGGGCTGTGGCTTAGCCCCTTGCAAGAGCCCTTTGCATTCAAGAAAGAGCAAGGGGAAGTGGATGTGGCTCAAGTGATTGAGCTCCCGCCTACCACATGGGAGGTCCCAGATTCAGGTTCCAGTGCCTCCTGGAGAAGATGAGCAAGACAGAGAGCTGGAGTGACAGGCAGGCACAGCAAGCTGATGCAACAAGGAGACACAAAGAGGAAAGACAATCAGAGACACAACAAACCAGGGAGCTGAGGTGGCTCAAGCAACTGAGCACCTCTCTCCCACATGGGAAGCCCCAGGTTTGGTTCCTGGTGCCTCCTAAAAGGAAGACGAGCAAACAGAGAAGAGTAGACAGCGAGTGCAAACAACGGGGGGTAGGGTGGGGTGGTGGAGGGGGATAAATAAATAAAATAAATCTTAAAAAAAAGAAAGAACAAGGAACCAGGCCTAGGAAATGTCAGGTCAGAACAGGTGGGGCTGGAATGGGTACCTCTGAGAACCTAGAGTCCTGTATGTTTATTTCTGTATTTAAGGGTGAGGGTGGGAGGGGGTTAGGAAAGAATCAGGAAGCAGAAGTTGTTTTCTTATCTGGGCCCTGGCAGATCAGGGGGGAGGGGGATTTTCCTGGGTCAGTGACTCATTTCCTGTCCCAGCCTGAGTTTTGTCCCCACTGTCCCTCCTGTCCCCAGGGTAGCAGGAGCAGAGACAAGGAGTCATCCCATCCACCCCCATCTTAACAGCACACCCACCCTCTCCCAACTCCCAGGAAGAGGCCTTAGGGATGTGGAAACTCTACCCTGAGCTCTAGAGTAGGGACCTTAGGAATGGGAATGTACTTCCCCTGTTGCTCTCCTGATCCAGGAAAGGGTGGAAGGATGAATGGTGGAGATCGCCGATGTGAGAAATCAGGCCTCCCCTCCCAGGAGAATGGGCCAAGCAACAAAAACCTAAGAACCTGCTTAGGTTTAAGCAGGAAGGAAATCCTGCAAGCCAGACACAGCGAGGCTTCCCCAGCTGGCTGCTCTGCCCTCATTCCCTGCCACCCCTGCTGCGTCTCTGGTCACTTCCAGCCTGGGCAGCCTGGGCCTACAACATCTGCAGCAGCTGTGGCAGCACAGATGGCCAGATGTCAGGTTTTGCCAGAAACCAGGAGAAAAAAGGAAAATGAGTTGTCTAGGGAGGGAAACGGAACTGGAGACAGACTTAGAGTGTGCAGCATGCCCCCCACCTCCCCCTGCCAGGCATCAGCCCTGGCAGCTGAGTTGGTTCTTTCCATTCCTGGGTCATTGTTTCCCTTCCCCTGCCTTGGGGAGAGATAGCCTCTCCCCAGCTTTTCTGATTTCTAAGGGTTTGGAGCAGGGGGAGTGAAGGGTGAGGGAGTGAGAACCATTGAAGACATTTTCTCCCCCACTCGGGCCCCTTCTCTGGTGGAGAGTGAGGCAAGGGGAGCCCTGAGAGCTGTGGCTGCAGACTCCCTGCCCCCCACCAAACCTCAGACACTTTCCATTTTCTCAGGAACAAAGCATTTTTGTGGGATGAGGTCATCCACACAGCTGTCTCTGTGTGGGGCGTGGGGAGGTAGAGAAGTGGGGTCCCCACTCTCCTCTGCTGCCCCTGATTCCAGTCTCTAGCCCCCAAGTTCGAACTCCCACCCATGGCCTCCTCCACCAAGAAGCCAGCTTTCCAAGGGCGGGGATCTGGAATGGGTGGAGAGGAGCAACCGGGACCCATTGGAAGGGGCCGGAACAAAACGGGATGTTCTCACAGCTGCAGATGAGCCTGGGCAAGTTGGAAGTTAAAGGAACCCCTCAAACCCTCCCCTGTCATTGGACCCCAGTGACTGGCTCTCCCCAGAGCCTGCCCTGGCTCAAGTTGAAGGAAAAGCCCTCCTTTTTTTAGCCACCCCCAGCGGGAAATTCTCACCAGCAAGCTCGGCTCTGGCTGGGAGCTCAGACTGCAGGCGCCAGCAGCCGCCCCAAGCCTGGAAGGCCTGGCTCTTCGGAAGGGGTGGCTGTGAGCTCTCGGCTTCCGGTCCATACAGTGGGAGAATACCTGGTTTGCACCTCAGGTCAGCACACGAGGCTTCTAGGAACTGGGGTCTTCAGAGCAGGACTCCTGGGGTGGGAGCTATGCCCTCCCTCTCAGTCCCCTCCTCCCCACTTAGGCCGGGGTTTCCTCTGGTCCAACAGCTGAGCCTAGTCTGGGCTGTCTGCCACTGGGCAGCAGGGGGCCACACAGGTGGAGTGTGTCTGTCCAGAGTGTCCCGGGCCTTTTCCTTCCTTCCTGGCTTGGCTGGCAGCAGCAGTCACCTTCCCAGGCCCAGGCTAGTCCGGGGCCCACCCCCTGGGGGGGCAGTAACCATTGTGAGACAGGGGCACCCTAAATAGGGTATGGGTGTGGCTTGTTCCTTCCCAGAATCCCCTGGTCTGTCCATCTGGGCTCTGGTGAGGACAGAGTGAAGGGCACTATCAAGGCCCACCTGTCTCTTCTCATCCCTCCCCCTCCCTCTCCACCCCTTTCCCTGGCAGAGCTAGGGCACTGAAGGGACTGGAGGGAGTCAGTCTTGTATTCCTTCCTGGCTGGGGGTTGGGGAGTGAATGCTCAGTCTGCCAGATGGCTCTCAGCCTCTGCCCCCACCAGTACACACACACACACACACACCTGGCACCTCCCAGTAAACCTCCTGAACCTCAGAATGGCTGACACTGGGCTGTGGTGTGTGGTGTGGAGATGTTTAAGCTGTGAAATCACAAAACTGGGCTCTTTCACTTACTAGCTGGACAAGTCATTTAAGCTTCTCGAGCCTCCTGTTTTTTTGTTGTTTTTTTTTTCCCTAAATCTGGACATTTTCAGAATAAGCCCAGGGAGAGAACACAGACAGAACCCCCAGTTCTTCTGGGAGAACAGAAGAGGCCTGAGGCCCATGGGGCTTGCTGAGACCTGGGGGGCCCATGGCAGCTCCAGCCCAGCCACCTTAACTACAGAGAGCCTCTCTCTCTGACACTGCTCAGGCAGGGACACCTGCCTGCTCCTTTCCTCTCATAAATGCATCCACACCCACCATCTTCTCTGATCTCACCAAAGGCAGGCAGGAGAGATTAACATGCTCATTTTACAGATGAGCATGAGTTGGCCAGGGAAAGGGAAGGGGCACGACCAAGGTCACTCAGCTAATCAGAGACCTCAGGCCTGTTGCCTCCCAGCCTGGGGTCTTTTCCTGCTTCTCTCCCTGGAAATCCCTTGAAAAGACTGTGGTGGAGGGGGTGGTCAGAATTTAAGGGCGGGGGACAGGAGATCCTGGGCTATATCACTAGGACTGGAGTTTGGCTCTTTTCCCTGTTTAACCCCCAGCGGCCTGTTCTGCAATTGGAAGACACCCAGAGGCCTTTCCAATTACCCATGCCAACCCCTCAACACTTTTGTTTTCCCTTATTGCCCCCACTGTCCAGGAAGGAGGGCCCTGGCCAGCCCGGCAGTTGTGAGTCAGGATCAGAAGAGACCCCTCCCCCAGCGCACAGGAGCTGACAGGAGACTTAGGGGAGAAACCAACTCCCCAACTCCCCCCCTCCAGCTACCAGGCACCAACCCCAAACTCTTCTCTCCCCCCTCCCCTCATGGGGCCTGGAAGTCAGAGCAGTTTGGGGGTAGGGTGGAGGCAGACAGCAGGATCCAGTAGCTGCCCTGAGGACAGGAGAGGAGCGGTTCATTCACCCCGCGTTCCCCAGGGCTGAAGCAGAGTGTCCAAGATTTGAGTTTAAAAATAATTCAGGCTGTCTTGACGGCTGTGTGTGTTCACGGGGCTCCTTCTTGATCACAATCTTACTGTCTCAGGTCCTCTGCTTCCTCAGGACTCAGCGGGCTCAGAGTTTCTGTTTTCCCACATCCTTGCTTCCCCGTCTTTCCTGACCTGGTGTCTCAGAGTCTGTCTTGGAAGCTCTCAGCCTCTGTCCCTCTGCCTCATTAAATCTCAGCCTCTTGATTTCTAGCTGTGCCCCACAGCAGCTGACTTTATGCTTCAGGGGTCTCTGTATCTCTGACAGGCTCTCTCCCAGTGGGGGCTGCCTCTGTACCTCCAAGTCTTGGTCTCACAGTGTCCCTGTACTGCTGGCTGTCTTGGTTCCCTCAGTTTCTCTGTCTCTGGGCTTCCAAATCTCTATCTCTGTTTCTTGGCATCTCTATAAGCCTGAGTGTGTCTCTCTCTCTAGTCTCTGAACGTCTCTGTTAGCCCCACAGAGGCAGATTTCCCATGAAGCTAAGGAAGCTTAAGCTTCAGAGCCCCTCACTTGCCCAGGCCCTGGGAGGAGCCCCAGCGATGTGCTCACCGGGGTCATGTGCATGCTTTTCCTTAAAGTGCTCCACCAAACCCAGATCCGCCCCTGTGCCTCTCTGCCTCGGTGACTGTGCATCCAAGACTTTGCCCCTCTGTACCTCCAGTCTGCAGCCCCGAGCTCTGTAAGCCTGTCGCTCGGGGCCCTCTGTCTGTCTCGGTGTCTTTCCCCACCGAGGTTTCCTTCAGCCTCAGTTTCTCGGACGCTCCCGGTCTCCGCGGGCCAGAGGCTTAGTTTCTCTCTAGCCTGGCTTTTCCCTTTCAAACTTTGTCCCCTCCCCCGCCCAAATCTCGCAGCTGCCCCCGCCCCGCCCGGCGGCCCATAAAGGTCCAGTCTGGTGTTCAGCGCCCGGGCGCCTCCCGCGCCAAGCGTGCTCCCTGCGCCCACTGCAGGACCTGGGCGGGGGGCGGGGACCGGGGACCGCAGCTGCCCTTAACCCTTTGCGGGGACCGGGATTCGAAGCCGGGCCCCGCGGGGAGCTCACCTCGAAGCGGGCGGCAGGGGCAGAGCTCAGCGCCCGCGCGGGTGGGGACAGGAACCGGGGCCCGCGTCCCTCGGCGGCTCCTACCTGCCGGCGAGGCCGAGCAGGGACCGAGCGAGCGGCCGGTGAGGATGTGGGCTGGAGCGGGACTGCCGGCAAGCAGGAGCTCGGCCCCAACCACTCCCCGAGGAAGTGAGCGGGAGAGCCCGCCCCGCCCGGACCCCGCCCCCGCCCCCTCCTGCTGGCGGGTGCGGACCCCGCCCCTGGCCCCCCATCTCGGCTGCTGGGGGCCAGACCCCGCCCCCACCTTCCTTTTAGACTCGAGCCTGCCCCCCACCCCCTCCCTCAGCTCCTCCCAACCTGGCTCTCCCAGTCTTCCCCAGCAGGCAGGACCCTGTCCCTGCCCCCTCCCTGTGCTATCCTTGCTCCCTGCCCGCACCCCTCGCCCCAATTCCCCCAACTGCCAGTGGGGGACTGCTGTATTCAATCCCAGGAAAGGGGTACAGGACCCAACAGACCAGGGGCCATTTGGGGACTAAAGAATCTTGATTCCCTCCTTGTGACCCCCCTACCCTAATTTACCCCACAGAGGTCACAGCCCAAGTGTGTAAGGGAGGCCTAAAGCAAGCCTAGAGAAAGGGTGGTCTTGCCTCTGCTTTCTTGGCCCCCACACCTGGGTTGTTCTCTGAAAACGGGGTGAAGAGAGGGCCTGCCTATAGGGCCCTGACCTTTAAAGGGCTTTATCCCACAGCTCTGAGCAGCAAAAACAGAGCTAACCACCTTCCTCCCCTGGCTGCATCCTGGCAGGAGAAGCCCAGCCTCTGTTTCCACAGTGCCCAAGAATAGTTTTGACCTTTGAGGCCCAGGAGAGACCCTAATCCTTGGCCCCATGATCCTTGAGCTACTCGGGGAGGGGTGAGAGGAGTATGAGTGGATGGGGGGGAGAACAACCCCCCCACTTCACACACCCCACCCCCCTCAGTCTCTGACCCTCAGGCTTGCTTTCTCTCTGTGCTCAGGAGAGAGGGCTGGTGCCTGCCAGGAACACAGGGCCCCTCCAGGTCCTTGAGGCCATCCCCCCTGGGATCCTCAGGCTTGTCACTAGGAATAAATAGCCTAGGCCTGGAGGGGTGGGGGAGGGAGGGAGGAGGCTCTGCTGTACTGTTTGCAAAACAAGAGACAACAAACTAACCCTTGAAATAGCCTCCAGTATCTAGAGTAGAGATTCAGGTGCCCACAGAGGGCCTCCTCACCAATCCCAGGCTATATCCAGCAAAGTTTTAGAGCAGAGACCTTATCTCTCCCTGGCTGGGGCTCCCAAAGACCCTCCTCTCTCAATTCTCTATCACAGGCCTGGATTCCTGGGTCCCAAGTTGTCTTTGAGGCAGAGTTTCCTTTCATATATAATAATTGCAGGTTTATTATTATTGTTATCACTGCCTAAACTGTAAGTTTCATGAGAATGGGTGCTGGGTCTGTCTTGTTTACTACTGCATTCCCAGACCTGTTCCAGTGTCTGGTACATAATAACTACCTGATGAATGAACAAATTAAAGGCACAGCTTCAATTTGGTCCCCCGCCCCCTCATTTGGACCACAGGTACCTGCTATCTGGAGTCCAGGGAGCGAGCAGCCAGTCTGTGGGTGGGCCTCTTCTCTGAGCTAGAGGTCAGCAGAGTCCAAGAACTTATCTTAGAGGTGTAGGGGACTCCCAGCCCTGGGGAATACAAGGAGGACTCTGCCAGGTTGGAGTAGATGGCAAGAGGGAGACTGTTCAGGGTGAGGGGTGGCAGCCCAGAGTAAAGATAAGGAGTCTTCAGAAAGGGAGGAGTTGTGAGTAAGAAAGGTACTGGCTCAGAGGCAGGGTATTGGAGTCTGTTCTTTGCTCATGGTTTAAATCTCTGCTGAATAGCGTCATAATAATAAGAGCCAAGATTTCCTGAGTTCTTATTTTGCACCAGTCCCTGTCTAAACACCACACATATTAACTTCCTTGATATTATGAGATACATATTTTTATCCTTGTTTTAAAGATGAGGAAATGGAAGCACAGAGAGATAAAGTAATTTGCCCAGAGAGTGACACAGCTATTAATGGTGCAGCTGGGATTCAAATCCAGACAAAAGCCAAAGCTACGGTGAACCCCCACCCAGACACCCCTTGAGGGAAAGGCAGCTGCCAATAATAAAGCCAGAAAGACCCTGCAAGACCCTGCAAGACCCTGGCTACAAGATCCCATTTGGAACAAGAGCCCCTTTGGAACGAGATCCCATTTGGGGGCAAGAGGAAGCCCCAGATACCTTCAAAAGGCCTCACCATGGGCCCCCTGAGAACTAACAGGTGGGGTAACCAAGCAGAACAGCAAACAGCTGGGGCCCTTCCCCCAACATTAGGAAGGGGAGGAGTGAATAATAGCTTAATAAAGGTAGCCCAATAACCCCAAACACTCTCTCTGCCTAGAGGAGCCCACTCTACACTTTAGGTGCATACATAATTCTGTTCTTTTCTCCCATTTCTCAATGAACTACTGGCCTAACTTAAAAAAAAAAAAAAAAAAGCAAAAGCCACTTATGTTAAAATGACCTTACCACTAGGCTCCCCAGCCTTTATGACCATGTAACCTCTTTAAGTCTCAGACTCCTCATCTGTTAAGAGTTGTTGACTACCTGTCTCACAGCATTGTGGTGAGGAGTGAAGGAAAGCACACAGTAGTATGTGGTAACTACCCCCACCTCCCAACCCCCACCCCTCTCACATCCTTTCATGTTCAAGTGCAAGGTTCCGGTGCTTGGACTTGTAGTCAAGAGGCCAGAGAAGGTTAGGAGATCCCTGGCTCAGTGTGGCCTGGGAAGGGAGACTGGCTTAGGGGAGTGTGGCTCTGTCCTTTTCCCTCCCCATTTCCAGCTCCCCAATGGGTTCACATTTCCCTGGCCACTCTATTTCCATTGGGCCAAGAGGGCGTGCCCCAAGGGATCAGTCACATGGACTCCTTGTTCCTGTTCCTTATCTGTCCTTCCCCCCTCTCCAGGCAACAGGTGTCTGAGCTGGAGCTGGAAGCAGAGCCCAGGTGCTGGATGACTGGCTTTGGGATGAGTGGGATCTGGCAGTCCCTTCATCCGTCCAGGAGGTCCTCATACAGCCTTCCTTGTGTCATTGTGGAATGGGGCTTGCTGAAGCTCCCCAGTTGTTCTACCTACCTTGGAGGGGTTTTTGAATGGAGGCCCTGGGTGACGACTGACAGGCATCTCATGGTTCCTCTGAGTGCTGAATCACCCCCCCCATGCCTGTAACCACAAGCCCTCCTTCCCCCAGTGAGAAAACTTCCTTCCTACTCTGGGTGCATTGCTCTCTGTCACCAGCTAGGCTGTCTGGAGCCCTTGCAGGCCTCATAGCTTAGCAGACACCCTCTTTCAAATTGCCCAGGATCACTTTTCTCTCCCAAGCCTGACAATGAGTCTGTGGGTGGAGAAGGTGAAATGAATGACTTCCACAGAGCAATGGCTGGGGTGGGGGTGGGGTGGGAATAGGGTAGAGGGAGAACTAACAGGTGTTTAAATGCTACTGTGCACGGGATGCCATGCTCAGTGAAATTCATTACCTTCTTTAATACTCACAAAAATCATATGAGATGGTTAGTTTACAGATTAGGAAATGCACTAAAAGTTTGAGAATGTGGCTCCATTTTGGATGTGCAATCCAAAGCTGGAGTTCACACCAGAGTCCCTTCCAGAGCATGGAGCTGCCTTTTCCTAGGTATGCCTGACACTCAATGCCTTCTTCGGGGGAAGTGGCAGTAGTGGCTGGTATTGCCACCTGGTTACTCTGCCTGATGTCTAGGATTCTTAATCTGGCTCATTACTGGACCGGGGTTATTTGTCAGTGAGGTGATAGTCCAGCCTGTGTCCTCACTTCCTCTCCTTCTTCAACTTTTGAGTACGGACTGGGCCTAAGAAGCCCTGTGGAGCTATGGAAATCCCTCAGGACTGGGATGCAGGAGACCTGGATTCATTTTATCATACAACAAACACCTACTGCACCTCTACTATGTACTGGACACGTGCTGGGGACTGAAGAGACAGAGGTCTAGTTCTAGCTCTCCCACAAACCAGCTGTGTAGTTTTCCTCCCAAACAGTGCTGTTCAATAAAATTAAAGTTAAATAAAATGAAAAAATTTCAGCTCCTTTGCTGTACTGGCCACATTTCAAGTGTTCAATAACCACAAGTGGCTATTGGTTACCATATTGGAAAGCACAGATATAGAACATTTCCATCAATGCAGACAGATCAATTGGACAATACAGTCTGGGCCTCTGTGCTGCCTAAGTGGGGATAATAATACAACCATGCCCTCACAGAGTTGATTGTAGGGGTGGGGAGTAAATGGTGGTGGTGGCGATTTATTAATTTACAAATATTAACTGAATGTCTACCATGTGCTAAGCACTTGGTCTTAGAGATTGGGGATACAAACAGCAAATAAGACAGACATGATCCTTGATCTCATGGAGATTACATTCTAGTGAATGGAATAGAAGAGAGGGCCAGAAATAAGCAAAAAGCAAACAAAACACCAGACTCAGACTGTGTTTTTTTTTTTTTTTTATTGTGGGTAAAAATCAAATTTTTCACAATACATACCAATATTTGTAAAATGATATGTAAATATATATGCATATATGTGCCTTTGCTTACATAAGTGTTATCCGCGGGTTTTTGTTTTGTTTTGTTTTGTTTGAGGTACCAGGGCCAGAGATTGAAACCGGGACCTCATACGTGGGAAGCTGGCACGCAACCACTGAGCTACACCGGCTCCCCGGAGTTGGTTTCTTCGTTTGTTTCCTTGTTGGTTTGTTTGTTTGTTTGTTTATTTATTTATTTTGTTGTTGTTATTGGTTTATTTTTGTTTTTAGGAGGAACTGGGGATCTAACCCGGGATCTTGTACACGGGAAGCAGGTGCTTAACCATCTGAGCTACATCCGCTCTCTTAGACTGTGTTTTGAAGACAATAAAACAGAGTGATGTGATAGAAAGTGCTGTTTTGTCTAATGCAGTGGTGGGGAAACTCCCTAAGGAGAGGACATTTGAACTGATATCTGAGGGCCAAAGAAGAGCCTGCCAAGTGAGCGTCAGGGGATGATAGTTCCAGGCAGAGAGAAGAACTATTTCAGAGGGCTTGAGGTGAGAATGAGATTTTTTGCTCATGGAGCAGCAAGAAGGGCAGTGTGGCTGGGGGAAATGAGTGAGATGAGGCTGAAAAAGTGGGTACCGGCGGGATCAAGGAGGGCCTTTTCTTTCAACGGTGACAAGTGAGATGAAAATTTTTTTAAACGCGTATTGCCCTAGTTGGGCAATACTTAGGCTCAGAGGTAAGAAAGGGCTTTTCACATGGCAGATCTCAGCTACTTTCAGCTTTCATGTCTACTGAAAACATGTCTTTCTGGTCTATTGGACTGGCATCTCCAGGGACCGAGGAGAGGATTTCTCCAGAACTTCTCAGCTGCAGAGGTAACCCCTGTCATGTGTAATGGGCTCAGTTAACAGAACCTACTGAGGTTCAGCTTCAAGTTATGGAAAAGAAACCAAATGCCTCTGGAATGCTCTGCTGTCCCCGAACTTCTCTCTAGCCTTAGAGGCAGATTTGGTGATAATAATAACAATAATAGGGAAGCGGCTGTGGCTCAATCAGTGGGGCTCCCGTTTGCCATATGGGAGGCCCCGGGTTCAGTTCCCGGGGCCTCCTGGTGAGGGCAGGCCCGCCCGCGCGGCGTGGTTGGCTGACCCAGTGAGCGCAAGCAGCAGGGGGGGCGATAAGTGAATAAATAAATAAAATCTTTAAAAAAAAAAAAAAATAATAATAATAACAATAATAGCTCCAATTTATTGTGAACTTGCTAAGGAGTGAGCATTGCATTAAACACTTTACATACATTATTTCATTTAATCCCCACAATGATCCTGTGGGTAGAGTATTATTATTACCTCCATTCTACAGATGGAAAGACCGAGGCTTAGAAAACCAATTTTGCCTTGTCTAGTATCAGAGTTAGGATCGGAACATACCTCCATGGTCCTCGGTCCTAACCATTACATAGTATTGCCTCTGATGCTAATTCTATCACATAGGGGAGTGTGAGGGACTCAGAACTTTATAACCACTGCCATTAAGTGATCCTTTTACGTTGTTCACAGCTATAACTCCTCAAACTGTGAACCCTTGACAGCCCTTTGAGGCAAGCAGTGCATGCTATTATTATCCTTGTTTTATGGATGAGAAAACTGATGCTCATGAAATAAAGTCAAGTGACTTGCCAAAAGCCACAAGCCAGTAAGTAGCAGAACCAGATTTAGCTTTAAAGTCGCTTGTCTCTATAAAGTGCTTTTGCCAGTACACTGTAAACATCACATCACTCCTAGCTTTAAATGTACCGCGCAAATGGCGCCACCGGAGCAGAGGCGTAGGGGGTCGCGCATGCGCAAACGCCTAGCCCAGCTCTGCTCGCGACCAGCGCCAGCCACGTGTTCCCAGGTGCCAACGCGGAGCCGAGCTCTAAGGCGCTATTTCGGTACACGTGGACCAGCTCTGGCAAATAAGAACTAGCTTCTGTACAGTCACGAGGCAAGACGTAAGAAACTACGCTTCCCAGAAGGCGCCTGCGGAGGCAGTCTTGCTAAAGGACGTATTTCCGGAAAAAAAGGCGCTGGATTGGCTGGGGAGAGGAAGTGGGCGGTTCTAACTGTGGTAGCTGCGCCTGTTTCCGGTACGGTCGGTGGACTCGGCTGCTGAGGCGGTGCGGAGCTCGTGTTGTCCACGGAGATTTTCTCGCCGTGAGCAGACATGGCGGCGGCCTTTCGTAAGGCGGCTAAGTCCCGGCAGCGGGAACACCGAGAGCGAAGCCAGGTAGGACCGCCAGCCTTCACAAGTGCTGGCCCATGGCCTCCGGCGCTTTTTTTCGCCCCAGCCCCCCCATTCCGAATGCAAATGTATGTTAATGCCACCAGCTTGGTTGGGGCGGAGCCTCGCGGTGGGAGGGACAGGGGTCCCTGACTGCTCCCTGGTCTTTGGGGACATGAATTCAGACTTACCTTGTAGGGTTTCAGTAAAGTAATTAAGTGACGATAATGCTTGTAAAATGCTTGACCTTCCCTGAGAAAGTTGAGGTCAAAGGTGATAAACGTTGTAAGTCGCCCGGCTGAGATCGGAATGTACATCTAATGCTTGACTCTGCCCGCTGTATATGGGGCCGTCACTGCAGGGATTGGTGTTATTAATGTAGTGTTATCACGCGTGGACTTAGTGGTTAATGAAGATCTGCCATATATGATTATGTTTATGCCTCACCCTGTAATGTTGGTATTTTCCATCCCCATTATATTGGCGAGGAAACTGAGGTCCAGAGAGCAAAAGTGTGCCCAGTCACAAACCTCAAATTCAAGCAGAACAAAGAGTTGTAGGATTTTTCTAGAGAGAGTTTCTTTGTGAGGAGGTTGAGTAGATATTCACTTCTTAGATGCAGAATCACTTCATTCGGTTTAGGGTTCGGGAGTCACATGCTATCTGATTTAGAAAGACCCTTGGAGATACCTGGTCTACCTTCATTTTATAGATGGGGAAGTGAGGGAAAGGGATGTATCTAAAATTATGCAGCTGATTGATGGGCTAGAACTGATACCTCTTGACCACAGTTTGGTTTTCCTACTTAAGAGCATTTATCAGACATTGCACACTTGCTGTGTGCTGGGAGCGACAGTGTAGTTTGCCACCTTCTTTGGAACTTATGTGTGGATGGATCCAAAAGTAATAATAGCTGCAAGTGCTCAGTGTGTGCTAGAGCCAGACAAAGTGCAAAGCACTTACCCTCATATCTCATTTAACTCTCAAAACAGCCGTGTGGAAGTAGATACTATTATTTTTTCACATTTGCAGATGAAGAAACTAAAGCTCATCTAGATTAAGTAATTTGCCCAAAAATATCCATTTCTACCTGGAAAGTGGCAAGGCCAGGAAACAGGTGTTTTGACTCCAGAGGCTACTAAAAATTGAATAAAGAGGCAGCTTCATAGGAGATGACACATAAAAGAGGCCAATCAAGGAATTTGAGTGGGAAGAGTAGAGATGATAAGAGAAAGCATCTTGGTGAAACTTGTTGGACTTGGAAGGCAATGATAATAGCTGTCACTTTGAAGCACTCAAAAATACGTTGTTAGACCTACATGCTTTGCAGGGATGAGCTCATATAATCCTACAGCATACCTATAAGGTAGTTGTTATTTATCTTCATTTTACAAATGAGGAATCTGATGCCTAGAGAGATTGAATAGCATGTCCAAAGTCGCAATTGTAAGGGTTCATTTGGATTAGTAGAGAAGGGAGAGGGTCTTTCCAGGCTAGCCATGAGCATAGCATGGGTCATATTCTCTGAGCAGGAATAGAGGGTCTTTTGGACAGGTTATGAGAAGACCATGGTGGAAAAGTGGGTAAACACATTGGCAAGACTATTTATCTCCTGTTGGTATGAAGTTTGGACTTTATCCTGTAATTCCTACAGTGAGGCAGTAGAACTCTTGAAGATACTTTGTATGGAGGGTGTGTGTGTTATAATGTAAACAATATTTCAGATGCAGTGCAGGTTTCCTTTTATAATGCCGATGTACATCCAGGTGTACATGACATTCTGAGACTTCTGCTTCATATTGCTCTTTTGACACTTAAGTTTTCCTTCTTCATTCAACCTTCCATTGTCTGAATTAAAATAAAAATCATCAGGGGGCAGTTTGGGGTGTTATTTCAAATATTTGGTTATTTATTGTATCATTTGAAGTACAAAAGATGAGAAAGGTGACTGTTAAAAATTCCACCCAAATTATTAAAAAGTTTAAACAATAGAGAAGTGGACTTAGGCAAAAGTCAAAATTATTCAAAGCAGAAGGGGACACAGTGTAGTGAGGTGGTGAAGAGCACAGCTGTGCTCCAGAGAGGAACGGTTCTAGTTCTAGCTTTGCCACTAATTAATTCTTTAAAAAAAAAATTTATTTCTCTCCGCCCCTTACTCGTTGTTTTACGCTCGCTGTCTGTTCCCTGTGTGTTCTTCTGTGTCTGTTTGTCTTCTCTTTAGGCTGCACTGGGAACCGATCCTGGGACCTTCCAGAGTGGAGAGAGGCACTGAATCTCTTGTGCCACCTCAGCTCCCTGGTCTGCTGTGTCTCCTATTTGTTTTCTGTGTCTCTTTTTGTTGCGTCACCTTGCTGTGCCAGCTCTCCACGCGGGCCAGCACTCCTGCGCGGGCTAGCTCTCCGCTTGGGCCAGTTTACTTTTCACCAGGAGGCCCTGGGAATCGAACCTTGGCCCTCCTAAATATGGTAGACAGGAGCCACATCCCTTTCCACTAATTCTTCATTCTTGGGCATGTTGTTCTATAAACCTCATTCTCTTTCTGGAAAACTGGGATAACAATACTTAGTGTCTGCTTTACCTACTTTCCAAAGTTGTTGTGGAGACTAAATGAGATGGTGTGTAATGAGTTTAGGACATTACCTTGTAAGAGATTAAATGCTTAATAAATATGGTTTATTATGATGATGAGGGCAAGCATCTGGCACAGACCCTAACTTAAAGTAAGTGCTCAACAAATTGTAGCTTGATAATAATATGATTTAGTCTTTTTTTTTTTTTTTTTTTTTTTTAAGATTTATTTATTTACTTTATGCATTTTAAACACCCCCTTCCCCATTTGCTGTTTTGTGTCCATTCGCTGGGCAATTCTCTGTATGTGTTTCCTGCCATCTCTTCTCATCCAGTCTTCACCAGGATTCGATCCTGGAGACCTCCGATATAGGAGAGAGGTGTTCTGCCACCTGCGCCACCTCGGTTCCTGGCTTTTGGAGCATCTCGTCTTTTCTCTCCCCTGTTGTGTCATCATCTTGCTGCACGGTTCCCGGGGCCTGGCTGCTCACCGGCACACAGAGCCTGGCAGCCCATGCGCCTTCTATATATATATATTTTTTATTATACCGGGAGGTCCTGTGGATCGAACCCAGGTCCCTCCATATGACAGACGGACACCCAACAATTTGAGCCACATCTGCCCCCACGATTTAGTGTTTATATCATCCATACTATCCAGGTTCTGTGTCAGAGAAAGTGTTTCCTGTCATGCTTGATTTTCTCTCATACTTTGTAGCACAGGCTAGTAGCAATAACAGTAACAGTAAACATTTGCCTGGCACCTGCTATTTGCCAGGCTGTAGTCGCTTCCTCTTACAGAGGCTCATTTAACCCTCATAATAACCCTGTGAAGTAGATATCATTATTCTCATTTTATAGTTAGGATACTGCAGCTCAGAGAAGTTAAGTGACTTGCCCAAGGTCACAGATTGTTAAGAAGTAAAGCTTGGATTTGAACCCTAGTCTCCAGACTCTAAATTTAGCTCTCTTAACACAGTTGCCTCCCTGCTACTATATTTTCCCTTCATAGTAGTTTATAAATCCTTGGATTAAGGTTGTAGTAATTTTAGTACAACTGGCAACTGCTTGCTTAGTGCCGAGTCATTGTTTTCTCTCTCTGTCCTTAATAGGCCAAGAAAACTACTATGTGACCTCTTGGCACCTGTGTGGTCACTCTCATCCTTGGGTAGAGCCCAGGTGGGGGAGGGGAGGGAGGGAACAGGGTAATGGGTTTGGCTTCAAGGACATACATTTACTGAGCACTCTAGAGGTCTTCAGGTCTCACCATCAGTTGTCATGTTGATTTAAGTGTGTGTTTACTGAGGAAATTAAGTACCTTTTTTTTTTTTTTTTTTTTTTGTCTTCTAGCCTGGCTTTCGAAAACATCTGGGCCTGCTGGAGAAAAAGAAAGATTACAAACTTCGTGCAGAGTGAGTTCAGTCTCTGGTAGAGGTGCTGCCAAGAAGGCTGTGCTGCAGCTGAACTGCCTGAGTGTCCAACAGGGGATAATTTCCTGCTATTAATGAAAGGGCCAAGACTCTGGCAGCCTGTCAGATACTTTTTTGTGACCCCTAACTTTTCTCTTTGTTTAGGCAGAGTGATATTTATTTAACTGTAGTTGCATTGTGAATTTTTTTTATTATGTTGCTCCAGATCATTCTCTCATAGTGGCTTTGATTCGCCTTTGCCTTGGTGTTTGAGCCAAAAGCTGAATCTTTTTTCTCCCGCTTTTCTTGAAGTACAAGATATAATCTAAAATTCCATTTGTTGAGTCTCTTACATCACCATGTATGTGGTATGGAATGAAGAAATGTGAAAGATGGATTCATGAGACTGAGCGTGGGTGATAATGAACTCTGAAAGCATTTTATAAAACAATTATCCCTATTCTTCTTTTTCTTAAGCACTTTATTTGCAGAACATTTTATAATTATTTGTTAGCCATGCATGTCAGTTGAGGTCCTTCTTATGCTTCTGGTACAAATGGTGATGGATTAATTGGGTTGCTCTGGGTCCCAGAGGGTTTAATGCTAATAATAGCAATTGGGTGCTGATACTGGGCGTGGTAGTGTTCTAAGAGATGTGCAATGTTATACTCATTCATTCCAGCCAACAAACTTCTAGGGTAGGTTACTATTATTATCCCCATTTTACAGATAAAATTAGGGTACATAGTGGTAAAGTAACTTACCCAGGGATACTCAGCCAGAAGTGGTAGAGTCAAGATTTGAACCCAAACAGTTGCCTCCCCTCCCCTCAATTGGGCTCCAGAGTCCACGATTCCAGTTACTATGCTACACTGCACTGTATGGTTTCTGAATTATATTTGGTTCCTTGGTGTCCAAGCTTGCACTAGAACCTTGTCTAAGGAGTTGTTAATCATGCTTTGTTTGGCGTCTCTTTGTAATGATATAAAACATGTGGAGTGGAGAAACTTAATTTCAAATAGGATTTGGGTAGGAGAGGATTGTTAGATTGTGGACCCTCCAGAGGCAAGAGCTCAACATCAGTGACAGTGGAGCATGGATCAGAACAGTCATTGCTTTGGCTATTTTTAGTTTCATTTTGTGTGAACTCTTACATCCCTGTAAAGTTTGCTCATTGTGTTCTTTTCGCTATGAACCTTGTTTAATCTACTTTTTAGTGACTACCATAAAAAACAAGAATATCTCAGAGCTCTCCGGAAGAAAGCCCTTGAGAAAAATCCAGATGAATTCTACTATAAAATGACTCGGGTTCAG
Source organism: Tolypeutes matacus (assembly GCA_026826555.1). Lineage (NCBI taxonomy): Eukaryota > Metazoa > Chordata > Mammalia > Cingulata > Chlamyphoridae > Tolypeutes > Tolypeutes matacus. The sequence goes on from JAKSZT010053883.1 coordinate 31,614,046, forward strand.
CTCCAGGTGGGTGCCTCAAACCAGTGGTCAGTTGGTGTGTTGAGCTCCAACTGTTGGAAAATAGGGATGGGGGAGATGGAGAGAAAGAATGACTGGCCTTAATTTAACCCTTCTCTGATTGGTCCAGGTGGTCTTGGTCAGTCAGTATCCAAGGCAAACCTGCCTCCTTATGGGCTGCACGCATTTCTGTTTCTGAATATGAATTGTCTCTTGCTTGGAGCCATTCTAAGATTGGTTGACTGGAGGTGCTAAACTGAATGTGTACCTTGGGGGCCTAGTGCATTGGATTGCCATTAGCATATAGCATTTGGTGACTTTGTTCCAACCATGAACTATACCAACAACCTAATGATTTTAATCTAATAGCAAATGTATCTTTTCAATTGGGATTTTAGGATGGAGTTCATATTATTAAGGAGACTAAGGAAGAAGTAACTCCTGAGCAGCTGAAACTGATGAAAACTCAGGATGTCAAATATATAGAAATGAAAAGGGTTGCAGAAGCTAAGGTAACAACTGAAATTCTTGTTCTTATGCATTTTTGTTGGTTAAGAAAGGAAACAAATCCATCAATGTCAAGTCATAAGTTGATTTCTGGCATTTAAAATCTGAAAGTATGCTTAATTTGTGATAACAAATTATTAGTGTAATTAGCATGGTGGAGTGCAAAGAATTCAGGTTTGGGAGTGAGACAGACTTAGGTTGAAATCTGGCTTTGCCATTTACCAGCCCCATGATTATGGACAAATTAACCTCCCTGAAGCTGTTTCCCCATTTCTACCTCATGGACAATTTTGTATAATGCCCAGTACCTGACGTGTAGTTTGTGCTTGATAAATTTTAGTGCAAACAAATCCTTTGCTGCCTGGTGATAATGATGTGCAATGGTTTATAATTTTGGAATTTACTTCTGATACTCCAGAAGAACCCAGTATAAAGTGAGAACATATTCTGTGTTCTAGAAAATTGAAAGACTAAAATCAGAGCTCCATCTGCTGGATTTCCAGGGGAAACAACAGAACAAGCATGTGTTCTTTTTTGATAGCAAAAAAGAAGGTATGAAATATTTGAAGGTTTCTGGGGCAATCTAGCATATTGGTCTGTGTTGTTTGGTATTAGAGGCAGACTTTGGGCAGTGCTTTAAAGATCGTCTTAACTTTTAGTTGAACAGTTTGATATTGCAACTCACCTGCGAACAGCCCCGGAACTAGTCGACAGAGTCTTTAATAGACCTACAGTAGAGACCTTGCGGAAGGAAAAAGTGAAAGGAATTACCCATCATAGTAAATTGAAGGTAATTTTCTCTGTTGTTCTTCAGATTTGAGTTTAGAGGAGTCTCCGTTCCATTTTTGCCACTGCATTTAAAATAATTATTTGTGGAAAACTCACTAAGTTCCCTCAGAAAAATGGAAGGGGGATGTGATGATAGGATGATAGGGATGGAAGTGAAGAAGGATTCCTTGGTTTCTGAGACTAGAGGATGTGCATGTAGCATAGTAGTCAGGATCTTAGGTTCTGGCCTGTAGATCTGGGTTTGAATCCTATTGCCAACCCTGTGCTTTGTGCTTTAATGCTTGTAACAGATGCCAAACGTTTTTTAAAATGCAGAGAAAGGAGGGGACTCCGAAAATTAAGGGGTTTGGTATATTTTGATATTCCGCCTTTAGCGGTGAATACATATAACAAAAGATCTTTTCATATCATGCTAATGACTGTAACCAAAATTTTGTATTTGACTTTTCTTTTATGGTGCTTTCCATTACTGTAACTGGATTTGTGCAGTAGACATGCTCTTTCTCAAACCCTTCTGGAGTTGAACTCTCACTTCTGACTGATTTGTTTTAAAAAAATTGCTGTCAATGTGTTTCAAGCAGACAGCTGTTCTGTTTTGATTTGAATCATTTACACCGCATCAGCTTTGCTTCCAATGTTTAATTTCACAGCAGTTTTCTCTAGCTCAGAGGCAGCTAAACTTGCTTTAGTAATATAAATACCCCTAATTAGTTTGACTATATTGGGTAATCCCATAAATTTGACAGTGTGTGCAGTAAAGTGGAAACAGAAGCTGTCTGAAACCACTGCTGTGAGACTGCTAGAATCAGTGAATTGTTGAAGTCTGACGCCCAGTAATACTCCCCTCTATGTAGATAGCACTTCCAGCTGAGGAGCTGGCTGACTAGTGTTCTTGTGATAACCCTGTTTGTCAATTAGTTGTATTTTCAATTAGTCGTGTCACTTACACTTCTCGGGTATTCTGGTAGTCCCTAAAAAGATTAGTATCCCAAACGTGTGTGTAGAATAGCTCACTAGTATAGCTCTTGAGAAGTTGGGAAGGTTTGGGAAAGTGTGGGTCTTGTCGTTTTTGTGTAAAAGCTTTGTTTTTTTTTTGCTTTGTTTAAAGCAAAATTATTAAGAGGCTGCTGGTGGGTAGGCTCAGTCTGTAACTTGGAGGAGGTGAGCAGTCCATGAACGGGTTTCAGGAGGTCTGTGAACAACTCCCCCCCTCCCCCACACACTGGAATTTTTGCAAATGGGTATATATGTTTGCACACATTTGTAGAAACACATATGCACATTTATCCCCAGAAAAGATCCCAGACTTTCATCAGTTTCTCATAGGTTTATGATTTCCCCCAGTTTAAGGACCTTGGTCTTTGAGGAGTCATTATAGGTGAGAATTCTTAGGTCAGCTTCTGTTGAAAAAGTTCTTTTGCTCTCTGAGTTCTGAGGGTTCTCAGTTTCCAGCACTCTGTCTGGTGGCCCTTCTTCTCCTTTCCATTCACTTAGTATAGGGTTTCCAGGGCTGGTTCATCCCCTGCCATCACCTCAGATAACCAGGGAGCTCAGACACAAAGGTTGAAGCAGTTTAGTGTAGTAGTGGAAAGATTCTTGGGATTTGTGAGATTTATTGCTGACTCTGTTCCAGGTGAACCCTGTGTCCTTGGACAAGTTATTTTTCTTTGGGCCTCAATATCTGCATTTGCAAAATGGCAGGTGTTGATAAGATGGTGTCCAAAGGTGCTTTCAGCTCTAGAATATGATGTTTCTAAAACAGACTTTATATAGTATCTCACTGTGTTGATTCCATAATAAGGGAGTTGAAGCCATTTATGTGTTTGGGCTTAAGTGGATTAAAAATGGTTTCTTAATTCATTTCTATTCTTTTAATTGTTTTATTGAAAATGTATTTTTTTCTTCTGCAGAGGATAGCTAAAGAAAGGCAAAAGCAATATAACTGCCTGGCACAGCGGATTGAACGGGAGAAGGAATTGTTTGTTATTGCACAGAAAATTCAAACACGCAAAGATCTTCTGGTGAGGAGAGAGAAGACTTAGGCCGCCTTCTTTCTCTCTCTCTCTCTCTCTCTCTTTTTTCTTTCTTGTAAAGGTCTTAACTGAGACTGGATTTCATCTGTGTAAATCAACCCCAGTGAAAATGTCTGCTCCTCAGGGGCAGTAGTTTGAGCCAATGTCTGTTACTCTGACAGTGTTGAAATGTTCTTTGATTAAGAAGGTAATAAGGGGGTTATTAGTCAGTGCTTTGGAACAGCAAAGGGTAGGATCGGGTAGCATATGAACTTTATAGCTATGAGCAGCTATCTGTAACATTTAAACAGGTTAACAAAATAGTGCATGTCACTCATTGGTGTTTAAAAATAGACAACATTGTGTAGTTAAATAGCAGAGCTAAGGAATATAAGATGCCCCTTTCATATTATTATTTCTCTAAATGTCACATTCTTTAGCTTTTGCGGATTATTTAGGTCAGCCTTTCTCAACTGGGGTTCTGTGAAAGAATTAAGGACTACCAAAAAAATCATCTGGGTCCCTTTTTTCCCCAACTTTTCCAAGAACTGTACACAGCTAGTATCATTATAGATGCCCAGGAGAGAAGTTAAGTCGTTGCATACAAGGGCGCCTTAGAGCATTAAAACCTTGTCTTTCCTAAACTTTGAGAAGGGCTGAATTAGGGATTTTTAAATAGGTAGTTTATTAATTTTCCTATTTTATAAAATCCTTTCCTACTGTTTACTGGTAACCTTTTTACTCTTTTGTAGGATAAAACTCGGAAAGTGAAGGTGAAGAAAGAAACAGTGAACTCCCCAGCTATTTACAAGTTTCAGAGTCGCCGAAAACGTTAAAATATTATAGATGAGTCTGTTGTTCATTCCACGTGGACAAGAATTCTGTTTTTTTTTTTTTCTTAGTCACTTCAAATTCCTTTAGTCCAGATGGCATGGTTTTTCTATTTGTAGCCATAATTTATTGTAAATTTGACTTTTTTTTGTTTTTATTACAAAAATTTTTATCGAAGTATATCATTCATACGTGAACATACTTAAACAATAAATGTATAGTAAAAGTTGTGAACTTACAAAACAAACATGCATAACATCATACAGGGCTCCCATACATCATCCCACCACCAATACCTTGCATTGTTGTGAAACATTTGTTACAAATTATGAAAGAGTAGCGTCAAAGTATTACTACTAACTATAGTCCATATCTTACATTTGGTGTCTTTTTCCCCCAACCCTTTCTATTAATTTTTTTTTGTTCATAAACCATACAGTTTTTCTCTAAAGTGTGCAGTCGATGGCATTTGGTATAATCATAAGAGTTGTGCATTCATCATTTCAATCAATATTAGAACATTTTCATTACTCCAAAAACAAACAAACAAAACAACCAAAAACCCAGATGTTAGCACTACTAATTACAAATCCTATTGTAGATTTGACTTTTTTTTTCTCCCAAGGAGGTACCAGGGATTGAACCTGGGACCTCATACGTGGGAAGCAGAAGCTCAACCACTGCGCACACCAGCTCCCCTTGATTTGACTTGATGTCTTTCTATAAACCTACATTAAAGCCTCTTCCTGTTTTATTGTTTTCGGGTGTGAAATCTCTCTTAAATTTAACTTTAATTTTGTTTTCATTATGAAGGTCATCTAATTTTGTTACAGCAACTTTGGAAAATTGATTAATTCAGCCGTAGTCCCAATACTTGTTAAAGAACAACAAATATTTATTGCATACTTTGCTAGGAGCTGGAGCTATGGAGGTGAACTACTATGAGCATTTTGGTTTATTTCCTCCATTTTGTAAAACTATGCACCACCTTTTGTTGATGTTTTTGTGTTTTGTAGTTATAGTAATTTCATATCCTACATTTTTGCCTAACATTGAATCACTGACTTTTTTCTATTTTGTTAAATCACTAAATTTTTAAGAAGTAATATATGCTCATAATAAAAATTAAAATACATATTATTTTTCATAATTGCATAATTTTTATCCAATGGATAATCTGATTTTATCCTTATTCATTGTTGTTTTATTGGTTATTTAGGTGGCTTCATAAGTTATCCAAGGAGGAAATTTTTTTTTCTCCTGCTTTCCAACTACAAATAGAAACCCATGGAACCAGGAACCCACAGAGGCAGCGCTGTTCACAAAGCTCAAATTGGAATAGACCAGGCTCTTTGTTCCTGTTCTCTCTTCTGGTCTCTTGTGCTGCCAAGGTTGTAAAAGGCTTGGTAGACCCCTTCATTCTGGGGGTACAGACCCTAGGGTATGCATGGTAGCTTCCTTCTCTTCCCAGAGTTACACCCTTCCTTTGCCCAAATAGGGATCATAGGCTGAGGCCTGTCAGGACAGGACTGAGCATGTATAGACTGAAGTAGGTAGGAATGCAGAGCAGGATTTTGGGAGGCTTCTCACACCTCACCACTGCCTTGAAGACGGAACAGCTGTGTGGATTTTAAATGATTTTTTAAATTTGTAATCATTGTTAATACAAGTGCCTGTGATTTCCTGGTTCCTGTACAAAGCCTGGAGTGAAAGCCTGTTTCCTCAGGGTATACCTAGTGGGATTCAGATCAGGGACCCTGGAAAACAGGAAGAATGGCCCAGGAAACAAGCCAGCCGCCTTTGCCTTCTGAAAGGAAGAGCTTCCCAGTTTGTGCTTAACTCCCCATTTGGGGCATGCTGAGCTCAGTAAATGTTGACAGTCTTACAGGACCTGTAGGTCCCAACCCAGGGAAGGGGGTCTGTCATATTGGGGTGGGACAGAGGAGTTAGCAGACCAAGAAACAGTCTATTCCAGGGACAAAATGGTTTGATATTGTTGTTATTGCCCTTTTCTGTCCTGGGTAAGGAGGAGGGAGGAGAGGTAGGAGTATACCCAAATGCCTTGTGAAGCAAATGCCCAATGCCCACACAAAGGTACATGTACTTCATTAGGCACATAATGAACAGAAATAAGCCACAGTCTACCCCTCACAAACAGGTACATGCATACATCACTAGGGTTTCATGTACACAGGGTTCACACAGGTAGGTACACAATGACTCGAAGAGTACGTTCACAGGCCACACAGCAGGGAGGTCCATCCTCTCAGAGTACCATATAAGTTCCAGGCCAGAGGTAATCAGAGAACTGTAAGGGGATAAGGCTAGATGTCCTGAATTGCTGTTAAGACTGAAGGCTGTGAGGCCCAAAGGTTCTAAGGGAAGGGATTGGCTGCCCCTTGTGAGTAACTGAAGACAGGCCCCAGCCTCATGGGTCCTGAAAATAGGCCAAGGCTTTGATGCTTTGAAGCTCAGTGGGACTTATGAGATTCCTGGCTCATTGCTTAGGAAAGGGAGAGAGCATTGTTCTCTTAGGATCCACCTGTGCAGGCCCAGAGGGTGGCTTGTGCTGTTGGTGGCATCCTGCCCTGGCTGTGCCAAGGGGATTGTGGGCAGCCCACGGATGGAGAGCATTTCTGTGAGTCAGGACTCGTCTGGTTCAGGTCTCTTGTACAAACTCAATCTCCAAGGCAGCAGCTACGTGGACACCATGGATCCCCCACCTCCAGGTCTGTCTAGCAGAGAATCAACAAGCCCAGCTCAGTGTCAAGTCTATTGCCATGCTTAAGGGCCTTTCTGACTAAGGTGGGAGAGGTTCAAGCCCTAGCTTTATTCCGATTATAAAACATTTTTCTGACTCTTTCTTTTATATTTAGAGGAAACTGATTCCTGGTGACAGGCTGGGAAAGGGCCCAGCAGGTGGAGCTGCTGCCCCTTTGCTGGGATAAGATTGCGGGTGCTAGTGTCCACCCACCCAGCACACTTCTGTCAGAAGCTTCCTTGTACTCCGTGGGTGGTTTGTATGTATTTGTATTTTGGATTTAGTGCCATAGGGGAGAGGTCCCATGAAAAAAAGATTTTCTCCTGAGCTTGAGAATAGTTTGACCTGCAAGAAGAGGAGGCAGGAAAGAAAGGGCTTTGCCCATGGGGTCATTCATAGGAAGCACTGGAGTCTTTCCTAGGGCTCTTTCCTCAAAGGTTCCATCAAGACATGGTAGGAGTCTCCCCACGTGCAGTTCTGAGTGTTTGTTTCTATCTAGCTGTCTCTCCCTGGCCTGCTGGCCTTGGGGCATTGAGCAATTAGAGCTGCACGTCCCCCAGCAGGGAAGGCAGTCCGCAGTGCAGGCTTGCTATGCCTACCTGTGGAGGCTGGTGAGGCCAGGGCCTGTTGGGACTTGAAACTGTGAGGCAAGTAGGTGTGTGGAGCTGGTCTCCCTTTCTCCTCAGACTGTCCAAGTGTGCCATTTCTAGGAGCCTTATGAACAAGGTGTAGGGGGAGGATGGGCACTTGGACACTTGGATGGTAGTCCTGGCACCAAACCCCAGGCAACTGGAGGAACTGGGGGCAAACCTGAGTACCCCATTAGCGGGGCTGAGCCTGCAGATTGCCAAGGCTTGTGCAGCTGCCTCCTGGGGTCAGAGAGAGTGCCCTCTCCAGCCTGCCAGGTCACAGGGCCTCCCTGCTGGCAGTGCTTCCACATAGCTCCATGTATCAGTCTCAGCAAAAAATGCAGGGAAGTATCAGAGAGAAGCCATGAAACAATAAGAGGCAGAGCTTCCTTTCCCAAGCCCACTCACTACCTTAGCGTTAGGAGGCTAGAAGAGGCTGCCCAGTTCATGCTTCTGCTTGTTCTCCCTAAACTGCCCTGGTCAGAGGTGGTGGGGGGGTGCGAAATCTCACCAGCCTTTTAGACTCCCCACGAGGAATCTCCCTGTTCCCCATTCCTGGATCCACCATCATTACATTTGGGAAGTCTTATCTCTCAACTGAAGTTTATACCTAGTTCTCCCTGTCCGTTTTAATTGATGGAACCTAGTAATGGCAATGACCTCTCTCATGTAAGGGGAGCATGTCTTTGAGCCATACGATCTGAGCCCTCTGTTTCTGCAAGGGTGGAGGTAGAGGCTGGTCCAGGACAGAGCCAAGGACCTAGCTATTTACAGGCAAGAGGGATTTATCCTGGGGACTGCTGTGTTTGGGGGTAAGAAAAAGTGGGAAGGATACCCTTTCCTCTCCCCTGTCTGTCACCTGATGACCAGGCTCAGATCAAAAGTGTTAATGAAACTGGTTTCCTGGAGGCAGCTGGGTGCCTGCCCCCCCCAAATCAACCTGACTCATTTACAGCTCTCTTCCACTTACCCCAAAGGCTTCTCTCTGAGATGACAAATGCTGGGGTGGTGGTGGTAGTGGTGGTGGTGGTTTCAGTTTTCATGTTTTCACATTACCCAATGGGGGGGAAAAAAAACCCAAAAAACAAAATCTTTCCAAACCAAAAAAAAAAACAAAACCCAGCTTCTACAGCAGAAACGAGTCTTAAAGAGTGCTGAAAATTTCCCCATCCTCTCTCCTCTCTGTTTTATGACATTGAGGCCAGTAATGTGGGAGTTAAGAGGAGGGGGTTGGAGCCAGGCTGAGAAAGCATTGGGGACAGCCCCTTTGGAGGTGGCAGCACCTGCCATCCTGCTTAAAGGCAAGGGAGGACCTTTGTTGGATCCTGTGACTTCTAGTGCCTGTGGTCTGGGGCTACCACATGGGGAGGGACCAGGGAAAGGGGACATCCTCTCTCCTCCTCCCATTCCACATCCAGTAGCTGATTTGATCCCAGAAGGTCTAGGGGCAAGGGGTCCCTCCTTAAGCGAGGGTTCTTTGGGTACAGTAGTGGTGTGAAGATACAGGCTCTGTCTGGTGCATGGAGGCTGGGGGGTGCCACCCCTTCTCTTATGGGCTGGTGGCATTATAAGCCCCCATGCCCACCCCCTCACCAGGGCCAGATGGCCTATATGGCAGATGGAGACTAGGCCAGCAGTGGCTGGATGGGTTCTCTAGTCTCAGCCTGGCTTTGCTGGCTAATAAGACAACCAGAGAGGCAGTGATAGGGCTAAGTGTTTGTGTGGATGTAGGAGAGGATGTCCTGGCTTTGTCAGGCAGTGCTGGGGGAGAAGTAAAGAGGAGACCCCAAATGGAGTCAGTGTATCTTGGGGGCTCACCCAAGTTTGCGGTTTAGTGGCGGCAGGTGCCCGGGCCCCTGGCGCTGCCCACTTGCCTGGGCTTCTGGAGCTGCCTCAGTCCCCTGGAGCTTCCTCAGTTAGTTCTCCAGTGAAGGGGATGGTCCCTGGGGTGGGAGCCTCCGCTGCAGCTGGAGCCTGGTCTGCTTTGCGCAGACCCCTGCCAGAGCTCATGGCCTGGGCAGCAGCTCCTCCCAGAGGATGCGCCCGTTTATTATGCGCTCCTGCTCCCTCACTGCTCAGGCAGGCATCGGCCTTCATTAGCGGAGGAGCTGGGGTCTGTTTTGGCTGCCTCATCAGCATCAGTGAACTGCGTCCCTGCGAGATTTGATACAATTTAATTAACCTAATTAAAAGCTCTGATTGCAGAGATGATTGGGGTAGCGCCAGCAGCGACTGCATATTTATAATGAGCTGCAAGGTGTGGGACCGCAGCCAAACGCCACGCATCCTAATGAGCGGGAGCTGGGAGCCAGGGAGCGGGAGAGGGAACGTTTATTTTTGGCAACAATGCCCAGTTCCCCCCTGCCAGGGAGTCAGAGACCCAGGAAGCAGAGAAGGACCTGCCCACCGTGCTCTTCTGCACAAGGCAGAAGCACAACGTGTGCTTTCCAAGCATTCTTGGGCCTTTGGACACCCACCCGAACACACAGCACCCTTGTTTTCTGCTTGCAGGTAGGGCTTGGGACCCCAGCAGTGCAATTTTCCTGCCTCTCTCCATCTCTGGAACTCAGGTGCACCTCAGAACCATGAGCCCGTGTGTGAGGAAAGATGAGGCTCAGCAGAGCCACCACATTTCAAGGCTTCAAGATTGTTGGGCTGTCTTCAAATTTGCCAAGAAAGAGTCAGAGGCTGTCAGGATACACGCTAAGTGGATGGGTGGGAGTCAGGTAAGAGCCTGAATGTCCACGAGTCCAGGATGAGGGGCCTGGGCCTGGGGCAGGCAGGAGAAGCAGGAGAGACAAACCTCCCATGTACCCCAGAAGCCCCCATCCTCCATCCCAATCTCTTTGCTCCTTTCCCAGGAGCCTGCCCTGGAGAAGGGCAGCTCCCCTGGACTCTTCTTTCCCATTGCTTCTGTCTGGGGAGTCTTGGTTTGTTTGACTCAGCGTTTCCGCTGTAAATCACATCTAATAATAATGAGAGTGAGAGTGGTGGCAGAGATGCTGTGGGTGAAGGGGGCACCCATGAGAGGCAGCACACTGCCCAGGGGTGGATGTGTGCCGAGCGGGGAGCATGCTCTGGGGAGGCAGGAACGGGGACTGGGCTGTGAAACCCACCCCCCAGAGGCCTTTGGGGGAGGAAGGTGGGAGCAGCCCTCTGTTCCACCCCCATCCCTGCTCGGGAGCTTGTGTAGGTCATGAGCTCACCCGGCTGCCCCCCCCCAGTGCTTTGAGTGCTGCCAGGACAAGATGAGATTTGTCCCCAGCCCACCTTGCAGAGCTGCAGCTGTTTAGCTCCCTTATCAATCTTCTCTGTGAGTTTAATCATCTCTCTGTCATCCTGCTGGGGCAGCCCTCCCTTTCTGGAGCCCCCAGAGGGTTTGGAGCGTCCCAGCCCAGCTTTCTTCCAACATTTCTTCTCCAGAGACAACCATCTTTCCCTACCTGACTTCTCTTGTTGGAGACAGAAGGTGGGCCAGGGTGGCTTTGCCCCAGGTTTAGTCTCAGGGGTGTGTATGTGGGGTATGTGTGTGCCCATTTTTGTAAGGCGTAGGCAGGGAATAGGGGTGGTAGCAGTGGCATGGGCAGAGAATCTGTTCTAGCTAGGTCCCCAAGGTCTTTGACTCCATTCCAGGATAGGTAGGACAGGGAGGGCCTAGAGGCTGGCTGTGAGGTCCTTCTGCCCAGATCCAACAGATTCTTGTGTGGGCATGGTATCCATCCCTCCCTCCTTCCTCATTCCTGCCAACCCGTCAGGAGCTGTGTCCACTCCCGGCCATCCAGCTAGCCAGCTCTGGGCCCCTTTCCTGGGTGGGCCCAGTGGGACCAGGTCCCCTTGGAGCCTTGTGGGGTTCAGGGGCCCGTGGGCTGGCACCATGAGCCCACAGCTTTGCGTGCATCTTGGGAAAGAGGGTACCCAGGAGTCAATGGAGCCTGTGTTGTGCTCCAGGCTGGGAGCCAGGGTGCAAGGGGCTCTGGTGCCCATCCCAGTGCTGACGTGCAAGGTGACCTTCAGGGCAACTCTTCGGCCCTCTCTGCTTTGCTCATTCCCCCTTCTCTCCCTCCCAGAGCATTTGGGGAATGGGCAGGGAGGGGGTGGCAGGGGATGGTATCTGTGCCCCCTCAGAGGGACCATGGGAAAAAGGGCCCTTCCTCTCCTGCTCTCCACTTCCTACTCCATGTACTCTCAGTGCAAATGGAAGGCCCACTCCTCCCCATTTCTCAAAAGGGCATGTAAAGTCCCAAAGAGGATAAGGACCCGGCAGAGCATCACCCAGCTCATCCTTAGAGACCCCGAGGGGACCAAAGGTTCTGGAAGGTCACAGACTGACCTTCCTGAGCTGGAGGGTGCTTGTTGGGTTCAGCACAAGGCTGGGCTCTGGAAGACAATGGTGTGTTCATCGGGCTTTGGTCCTGGTCTCACATGACCTAACCGGGGGGTGGGTGGACCGCACGTGGCTGGGCAGGCTGGGCTGACCTTTGGTCGCTGGCTAGGGAAGAGAGGAAGCCATGAAGCCTTCTGCCCACTCACAGTCCTGGGCACTCTGCCACCCCCACCCCAGGAACTGCCCTCTGGGCACACACACTCTGTCTTCCACCTACCTCCTCTTTTGGTCTTTCTCATCCCTTCTCTTTGCTCCTCCTTGTATGAGAGCGTGTGTATATTGTGTGTACATGTGTGAGTGTGAGACGGGAGAGACACAGAGATTGAAAGACAGTGAGAGAGGAATACCCCTTTATGGTGTCTTTCCAATCAGGGATAAAGATCTAGCTTCTTCCATCGTGAGGACAAAACCAGGGATGGGACCAAAGTATATGTGCATGTATGTCTATGCATGCATGTGCACGGGCAGGTGTGGACACGTGTGCATGTGTACAGGGTAATGCTTCTCTCTGGCAGAGCCAGAACATTGCTTCCAAAGGAAAAAGGAAGATTTTTTTTTTTTTTTTTGGGGGGGGGTTGTGTAACTATTGTAGTCAATTGAATTAATTACAAATTACCATTCAGTGAGGAAGCCAGGCATACCCATGCACACACTCACATACACACAAATGTTGAGTGTTACACTCAAACAAGGTACAGAGAGGAAAAGTCAAGATAGAGAGGGACAGAGATATACTCCTAGGTACTTCTGGGTTTACTAAAGGGGTTTGGCCTTATCTGTCCCTCTGCCTCCTTGCTCACCAAGATAGTTGGGTGGCTGTAACAATGGGGGTTATCTCAAGAGAATCTTCCCCTAAAGTCCCTGGGGGCTTGGGGCCAGGGCCTCTGGGACAGGCATCAGGTACAAAGTACTGGAGGAGCCCATGCTGACTTTGTTGCCTACCATTACAAATACTGTGTGAAGATTTTTTAACGAGTCCTCTAGTTTTTCTGCTTGGGCCAGGCCACCTGTACACCTTTTTGGTGGCCCTGCTGAGTGTGAGGAGGGAAACTAATCCTAGACCTGGGATTAGTTGGGATGTGGTACCCAGATGTTGGCAGGGGGAGGCCTTCAGGTGAGAAGGGGCAGCACATCTGCCCTCAGTCTTACTCTCTGGCTTCTCTCAAATGAACAGTTTCCGGTTGTTTGGCTGAGAATTGTTTCTGGATAAGCCTATCTTTTTCCTCCTCCCTCTCCCTCTTTGACCCCTGCCCCTAGATATAATCCTATTAATCTATTAATCCCATTGGCTACTGAGAAGATGGGGCAGGAATGGTCCTTGGCGCTGAAGCAGAAAGGACAGGGGCTGGAAGGGCTGGGCTGGGGGCTGGGGCTGGGGCTGAGGCTGAGGTTGGAGCAGGGATTTAAACTTGAAGCCGAGTTGAGCATGGACTAAAGCAGGGATGTTGGGAGGGTGGGTAGGCCAGGCATCTCTTTCCATCTTGGCAGGATTCTGAGAAGCCTATTTTTGGAGTCCAAGGCAGATGTTCTCCTCTAAAGAAGACAATGTTTAGTATCTGTTCTCCCCTTGGAGGGCCGGGTCAGGTCCCCTCCCCCAGCTCCCTACAGCTGAGCAGAGTCATATATCACCAAGGGGCCGGGGCTCCTAGATGTATTGCCCTAATACGTCGCTATAGCAACCCCACTCTAATCCTGCATTATTCTAATGTGGTCCCCCTCCCCACTGTGATGTATAGCTTGGGCCTCAGAGCTGCTAGCCCCCTTCTCTGAGAGTCTGCTCCAAGTACCCCAGGGATGGGAGGGTCGGGCCCCGCTTGGCTGCCTTGGGCCCCGTCCTGTTTCTCCTCTCCCTGTGCATGGGTTCCTTTGTGAGGCTGGGTGTGGAGGTGGGGCTAGGCCCATCAGCCCACCCACCCGCCTTCCCAGAGAGGGGAAGCAGCAGGCCACGCATCCCTGGCCCTGGCACACGAGTGCCTGACGCACCGACCCACGCCAGTCTACCCGGCCTGGGGACCTGAGGCCTTTGGGTTGGGGGCCAGGGCAGGACAATGGCTGCATTCCGGCTGTCAGCCACAGGCCCCCATTGTCTCTGTCGACACTGCCTGCTTGAGGCCACAATTCTGTCCCTCACCCACGTGGGGCGTATGATGCTCCCCGGACCACTTCCCCGGGGCCCATAGAGGGGTGATTCATGGGGTGGCCAGGACAGAGCAGGCCCCAGCTGTGCCCAGATTCTGGGGGGCAGGAGGGGGGTGACTGAGGGTTGTTTGTGTCAGGGGAGGAGGAGGAGTTGAATAGCCAGAGGATTCAGGGCCGTGGACGCCAAGCCACGTCATCTCCTACCCCTCCTCATGTGTGGGCCAGTCAGAGAGGCCCCATTGTCAGAGCAGTAGGCCCACCCAGGCTGGAAGGGGAGTGAGAACCGAGAGGGGGCAACCTCAGAGCTGGGAGGGCCCACAGACTACCCCTCACACTGCACTGGTGGGGAAACGGAGGTCCAGAGAATGACAGGGTCTTGTTTAAGGTCACACAGGTGGTAACAGATCTGAGATCAGAACATTGCTCCATGTCTCCTGGGGCCAAGAAGCTACTGCCATTTCTGGCAGGAAACTGAGTTCCAGTGGTAATCTTCAGCCTTGGCAGGAATTAAGCACCTAATCTCTTTCCTCTTCTCCACTTCCTTTGAAATTCCTCTAGTTTAGTTCAGCACTTGGCACCCATGGAGTGAGAAATTAGAGCTAAGAGGAGTACCAGGCCCATGCAGAGACTATATTGACTACAGTTTCCGTGGAGCCCCGAAGAACAGAACATGGCATGGATGTTCCCAGTGCTCGGACACACAAGATTCATCGAGGTAACAATAGATTTAGTCCCTTCATCTCAAACAATTGTTTCACATGGGACCTCACATGCCTACCCCAAATGACTGAGAGGCAGGTTGGGGAAGAGGCTAATCCGGGAGTTTCTTGAGAACTCTGTGTTCCTGGTGCTCAACACAGGACCTATTGTTAAACTGGATGACTGGATGAGTGGACAGGTGGGTGGGTGGTTGAATGGGTGGTTGAGGGGTAGATGGATGAGGGGATGAGTGGATGGATGGGTGGATGGGTTGATGAATGCACGAGTGGATGGATGGAGGATTTGTGGATGGGTGGATGAGGGAATACCCACTTCATATATGAAGGTCCAGGGATGACAAATGACCCAACTTGGGTCATCCTAAGGATGAGGAGGTACCTGGCCCCACATTTGAGCCTGAATTGCTCTGTGTAGTTTGGTGGTCAACCTCTGGGCAGGGTTGGAGTGGAACCAGGAGTTGGTGCCAAAAGGAATCTACAGCCAGGCTGGGTCCCATGGTAGGTGGCTCCATAGAGTCTAGGAAGCTTGATCCTGAGTTGAATCTTCTGTGCTAGGGTCAGAGGAGGGGGTGGGTGGCTGAAAAGGTGCTAAACAGGGCAAGAAAAGACATGAAGATTCAGGAAGGGGGAATGGGTGGGGTCTGAGGGCACTGGGATTGAGTGGCTTTGCCTCCTCAGGACCTGAGCCAGGAGTCACCCCCTCCCCCTGTCAAACTCCTCTTCATTCTTCCTGACCCAGCTTCACAGTATCACCTTCTACAAAGCCTTTCCTAAAACTCTGGGTGTGGTCCACACAGAATGCAGTATGGAGCCTTAGGACTCAAAGGGAATTCAGGACACATTTACTGGATACACAGAGTTGGCCTAAGGAGTCAGAAGTGGGGAATGGTTTGGGAGACTGCATCTGCCACTAAATTCCTGGGTCATCTTGAGCAAGTTCCTCTACATCTTGGGGCCTCAGTTTCCTCAAGTGTGGATTGGGGATGGCGAGTGTGAGCCTTTGTGTCCACAGAGTGGTTTTGAGAATGAAGGGAAATAATTCTAGGGGAAAAAAGAAGCCTGAGACATAGTTTTTCTGCCCTGCTGCAGCCCAGCAATAACATAATAATATATATTGTACATATAAAATTATTTTTATAGCTAACAGTTAATGTGCACTTCCAATGTGCCAGGCTCTCCTCTAAGTGTTTACATATATCATCTCTCATTTAATCCTCACAGCAATCCTGTGAGCTAGATACTCTTCTTATCTTCATTTTACAGATGAGGAGACTGAGGTACGCAGAGTTTACATGGCCTGCCCAAGGGCATATGGGTATAGCTGGGGCAGCTGGGATTAAAGCATGGGTGGGCTCCGGGCTTTAGCCGCCTGATGTGGCTGTTCAGTGGACTGATCAGGAAGGCTCCCTGACCTTGTTGGTACCCTGGGCAAGTCACATAACCTCCTTGAGGCTCAAGGGATTGACTTGTTTTGGAGGTGGTGGAGGGGACGAGTGATCCTAGCCAATTTACTCCAACACCCTTGGTTTGCAGATTCTCTCTTCAGCAGGAATCTCCTCTGTTTTGGGCACCTCCCCTCTGTTCACCACCCACCTCTACCCAGAACATGTGAAAAGAACATGGACCAGGGAGTCAGATAAAAAGAGTTTCATCCTTGGTTCTATCATTAACTAGTCATGCCACCTTGGACAGTTCACTAAAAACTCTCTGGGTGCCATTTTTCTCTTCTGTAAAATGGGAGTAATAAATGTGAGATAATGAAAATAATGCACAAAGTGCCAGCTAAGTATGTCTGAGTGCCTTGGACAGAGCGGCATCCGTGGTGAAGGTTCATTACATTTTGCTTTTCTCCCCTGTCTATGTCCAGAATCCACAGTAAAACAGCTTCTTTCACTGGTCACCTACTTAGGCTAAGCACTATACAGACATTATCTCATTTAATTCTCCAAATAGTCCCATTGTAGCGGGACTGCCAATGCCACCATATCAGGAAATGGAGGCTCAGGAAGTATAAGTTGCCAGCCAAGGCGACACACTGTTAAGAGGTGAAGCTGGGATCTGTACTCAGGTCTGATGCCACAGCCTGTGTGCCTCACCATTCTGCTCTCTGCTTCCCGGAGCCACAGGGGGGCTTCTGGAGGGATGTTGATAAGAATGGGAGAAGGCAGGTGACCCATAGCGGCTGAAGGGGCGCTTGCTGGAGGGCCAGGTTTCTCCACGAGCTGCTTGGGTCAGTTCCGTCGGCTCCTAAGCAGAGGGAGCCTGAGGAAAGGCCCAGGACTGTGACAACGTCCAACCCTGAGCAACGGGAGCAGCAGCAGTGCAGAGTCCAGGCCTGCTGTGGTTCTTGCTTCTGTTCAGGGCTGAATAATCTGGAGCCTTTGAAGAAGGATTTCTGAAAAGCCATCAAGAGTGAATCATTGACTTAGGGAGGCGATGAATCAACGGGGAGTTCATAAAACGGCAAATGAATCGGGTGTGAGAGTGGCGGAGCCACTGCTATTCCCCAGAACCCTCCGGGGATGGAGAGCCGAGAGAAAAGAAATAAAACTAACATGGGGCCTCACGTCTGCTGCAAACCCGAGTCAGCCCCTCCTTCCATGTGGGAAGATGGAGTATGGCACAGGGACCAGACCCACTGGTGGGTAAAGTGGGGCCCTCTCAGCCGCCTGGGTCCAGGCTGCGGGTGTAATTAGCAAACGCCTTTTTTCCTTCTTTTCAGGAGCCCTCACAAGAAAGAACACTGATTTTGACGAACACCCAAAATAATGTGAGATCAGGCACCATGCATTATGCATGAGGTCTGATTTAACATGAACATTATTTCTTGTGTACGAGACCATATGCCTCCGTGCTGTCTCTGCAGCCTAATAATACCCAGACCCACCCTGGTCAGGCTCAGCCAGAGACACGTCCACTGGCGTGAGTTGGGGGGTGGGTGATGGGGCTTGAAGCAGAGCCCTCCTGGCACTTGGCTTATCTGAGCAGAGCCCACTCAGATGCCCAGGCGGTGGGTGGAGGTGGGAGGTGGGTCGTGCCCCTGGAGGAACATCAGGGAGCTGAGGGTGGGTGTAACTGTGAAAGTGCCAGAGTGTGTGTGTGTGTGTGACATCAGGAGCCCGTGACTAGGTGATGCTGTGCAGGTTCACATGTTTGGTGGCGTGGCTGCGTGTGCAGAGCTGAGGTTTCACTGCAGGAGAGGGATGGCGGCAGGAGCAGGGAGATCTAATTGCTGCGTGTGTTTGTATATAGACACGCATATGTACGTGTGGGGGTGTGTGTTTAAAAAATAAGATCACACACACATACAAACACACAGCTTAACTTTATCTGAAAGGGAGCAGGAAGAGATCTGGGAGGAGCTGGGACCATGACAGGCGGGGATGCATTTGGAAAGTGGTTTGTGGGTAAGTGCTTGGAAATCCTGTAAGAAGGGGCCCCCATCGGTGCTGCAAAGGATGGTGGTGTGTGCTTAATCAAGTATTACATGTGCCAGGTACCCGGAGACTCCCAAGAGCTCAATGCCAAAGACCAGAGAGCGGGTACCGGACAGCCAAAACAACGTGTAGGTGTGACCACGGGCGTGTAGGCTTGTGTGTGAGTGAGCCAGCAGGCGGGAGTGTGGACTGGGCCATCAGCAGGCCTGAAAGGAGTGAGGGTGATGAGACGGAGGAGATGGCGGCCATGGCAAATTTCCGAGGGGATGTGGGATTGCGGGGGGTGGTATATGGAGAGGGAAGGGTCACTAGGGTGAGTGTGTGCAGGAAGCAGGATTACTTCTTTTGAGGCTCAAGTTGCTTCAGCTCTAGCTGGCACTTCTTGCAGAGTAGCTGACTTGAAGCCAATTTTTTGCAGGGAATGCTCGACACTGAGGTGGCCCGTGGTCTGCTGCCACGTCCCAGCTCAGGGACCAATAGAGGGCAGTCCTTCCACATAGAGGCCTCAGAGGTGGCAAGGAAAACCCCTGCCAGTCAAACACCAGGGCTTTCAAATATGCCGACAGCTCCAGCTGCCTCTGGCCTGGGTTACTAAGCCGGCGGCCCTGGGTCGATCCTCTCTGCTAAGTTATGGGCAGCAGCTAAGTCAGATGACCAACCTCTCTCTTCTCCTCCTGCTCAGGTGGCGACTTTGCTGGGGAGCTTAAGCAAAGCTGGGAGGGCCACAGGGAGGGAGGCAGCCTAGCCATGGGTGTGTCACTGGGGGACTGATTCTCCATCTCCACAGGGAGGCCCAGAGCCTCTCCAAGGAAAGCTGAGCTGCCAACAGCTCTTAGTGGGCAGCTGTCGTTGGGGCACCCAATTGAGTCCTGGGGTCAGGGGGTAACCAGGCAGGAGCCAAGCTATCTAATGCATCAGCTAGCATGTCTTCCTGGGCAGGAGGTGGGGGGAAATATCAGTGTCATTGGGACTCTAAGAAAGACTGTGTCTGGTAGGTTCAAGCTCCCTGCTCAGGGTGGGGCATCTTCTGCCTCGATGACCACAGGTGACCATGATGGCTACCTTCCTTCCTTCCCGGGCCGGCCAGCCTCCACGCTGCAAATGCTCTCAGCTCAGTGTAGTGTGGATTTTCCTTTTTCCCCTCCTACCTCTGTGAGTAGCTATGGATGTGCACTCACAGCGGCACACACGGATTCATACACCAGAGAGATTCCCGTGGGGCGAGTAAAGTTCTGACTACCAGAATCTGGGGCTGGATGACCGCAGAAAATAATTTTGTTCAAGTGAGAAGGGGCGGGAGATGGAATCAGAAAATTCCCTATCTACAAGGGAAAGCTTTGGCTTCCTCTGAGGTCGGTTCTAGGGACATCTGCCTCTCTGGAACGAAAGGTAGCCTGAGTCTCTCCTGAGCTGGTGGGTAGATAAACATACAGGTGGGATGAAGAAGCCGTGGCCCAGCCCAGAACTGGCAGTGCCTGTCCTACACTCTCTTCTATCCAGGGAGGAGGACTTCATGAGAAAAGAAAATCTCTTATTTTCTCCTTGAAAAGTCAAACGTGTTGAGGTTCTTACCACTCATCCCTAGGCTGGAGAAGGGGGAAGAAGCCCTGGACTTCAAGTGACCAAGGGGCTGGTCACTGGATGGCAGTCCCAGACGGGAGTCTCATTAAGCAAAATCCTCCTAAAGTGGAGGATTTTCTTCCATCCCTTTTTCCACTTTTTCTTTCTTTCTATTCCTCAGCTGCAGCGGCTCTTCTCGGTAGGCCGCATTGTTTTGTTGTTTTTGAGTTGACTTGCTTAAATAATAAAGCTACCCTCTTGTACAGGATTAAGCAGACAATTAGGAAATCAATCAATCAATTGGTGTCAGCTGCAGGAAGAGGCCAGTGAAAGGCCCGTGTTCTCAGCTGCCCTTTCCAACCTCAAAACCTGCTGAGGCTCAGCGCTGGGAGCTCTGAGCTTCATTTTCTTCCATTTCAGGGCTCAGAGCCTGGGACACATCCAGGAATGGAGAAAAAAGGAGGGAGTGGGAGAAGCGTGGGGCTGCTTTGGAGAACTTAGCAGAGCAGGAGAAGAGAGACTGAGGTTGAAGGGCCAGCAGCTCCTGGCAGGCTGAGCAGCCACCATACTGGCCTGGGAGATCCAGGGTCCTCTTTACAATGTGCCGGGAGGCCCACTGGCCTACCAGCTTGGGGAACGGCTGGGACACTGGTGCCAATTACAGGGCTAATCGCTCGCTAGGCTGGACTGAAGAAGGAAAGAAAAGAAAAAAAATAAAGGAGCAGTGAACAAGAAGCTGGGCCTCTGAAAACAGCGGCAGCCTTTGTATCTGCAGAGACAATTCCCCCCAAGATTGAGGAGCTGAGCCCAGAAAAGCCACGGGGAACTCTCCGCCCAACACAGTGCTCCTGAGGCCCTGCACCTGGCCAGGGACTGCCAACTTGGGGGCCTGGGAACACCTCTCTGGGAAGCCCTGATGCTGCTGGCTGGAGCCAGGGCCTCTCACAGGCCTGGGCTGGGCTAGCTTCCCAGGTGGGAGAAAACACTCACACACTCACTAGGGATACAACTTTTCCCCAGCAAAGCCCTCGAACCCTGGAGTCCTGGCTCCACTAAGAGTAAGAGAAACCTCATGTGGCCCCTCCTAGAAGGGAAAAGGACCGCATTTGTGGAGGAAACAGAGTTACTTGAAATAAAAAAGCAAGATCTAGACAGGGATGCTTGCAGTTTTGGATTTTGGACCATCCCGACTCTCCGGGTCTGGGGGATGTTGCTGAAGGCTTGAGAGGGCATGACTGATAATGTCTGCTCGTCTATGGGCTCCCGAGCCCCTGCGGTGGCCGTGGGACTCTCCCTCTAGCATATGCCTCACTCCCTGGGGGGGTTCTTAGATGCCCGCCCCTGAAGAGGCAATGTCAGGTCTTCCTGGTGGCACTGATGTTTGTGCCCCTATTCCTCCCCAAGAGAAGCTGGGGCAGGTAGTTTGTTTGAAGAGAAGTAGGACCAGCTTTGCCCAAAAAGGAAGGGTTTCCGCCCCAGCCCGACTCGGCTCGCGTGGGTCCATAGAACCAATCTCTAGCTAAGCTGTTAGAACTCTGTGTGGAGCCAGGTGGGCTTGGGCACCATTTTTTCCCAATAGGGTAGTCTGGTGGGGTGACACGGAACAGCGAAGTCGGCCAGGACCCCATACGTGGGGTGCAAAGTGAAACCAAAGTCCCGAGTTGGGGTGTTGGGCAGAGGAGACGGGGTGGGCTTCTTCCTTGGCGAAGAGCAGATGTGTGATGCCCGAGGAACAGCTGACCCAAACTCGGTGTGTTGTCTGTGATTCACTGTCCCAGGGCCCTGGTCTGGCCATGGGCGACTCTGTCTATGGGAGGGCTGGTCCGAGGCAGCTTCATCTTCCCTTAACTCACTCGAGGCAGGGGACTGACTGCTGCCCAAGTAATAGGCGATGCCGCTACTGGCCTGGAAGGTCCGCAAGATTACCTTCCTCCAAGATCTTCCCTACTGGGGTCAGGACTTCAGGGGAGGTTAGCCAGGGTATCCCATCACTTCACCCTGAAAGCAACCCAGCCCTGGCAGTAAAGAGGACAGGACACAGCCCTGGGATACATGTTTATGTGAGTAATAAAATATTTACTATAACATAAATATAAAGGGAACTTCCCAGTCTACATTATTATTTTTGCAATAAAGATACAAAGAGAATGCACCAAAACATTTTTTCCAAAAAAAAATAAAAAATAAAAAATAAAATAAAATAACGAAATTTAAATTTCAAAGGATACCAAACAGAACAAGAAACGGAGAAGGGGGAAGCTCCAAACACATCCAGAAAATAAATAGAGAAGTATCAGAAATCCGGAAATAATATTAAAATATCTTTTTCGGATTAGTCGGTGTACAAAATCCTGGAGGGGAGGGGCGACCCGGAAAACCAAAAATAAAAACCAAGCACAAAATGTTTCTTCTCCCCGCCAGTGTGTACATATCTCACATATTTACATGGTTCCCATCTCACCCCAAACTTGGGCAATTTCTCTCCCTGCCTCCCCCCCCAGCAACCCGGGAGAGGGGGCGGGCAGCGGCCCGGACAGGGGGCAGAGGAAAGCTGCAGGGCATCAAACAGAAGAAGGTTCTCAGGGAACGGCTTATTTCTACAGCTGGTTACAAAATACCTCCAACTTTTCCAAGTTTCGTTTGTCGACGGCCAGGGGTGCGGGGCCTGGCGGGGAGCGGGGACCCCCTGCTGTGCGGTGGGCAGTCTGCGGCGGGGGCGTAGCCCCTTCCCAGCGCCGGTGTGTGGGAGCGCAGACCCCTCCCGCGTGGCCGGGAACCGAGCCGGGGCTCGGATGAAACGAAACGAAAAATGAACGCGCGAATTTTTTTTTTGTTACTTTTTGTTCTTTTTTTTTTTTGTTTTTGTTTGTTTTGCTTTTTGTGGGGTGGACAGGGGCAGGTGCGGGGCAAAAAATAAATTAGGCTAGATTAAAGCTTTGGCTATTTCCTGCTTTATACACAGACGCGGCTCTCGCGGCCTCCCCTCTCCGGGGCCCCGATAAATACAGTATAGAGCGATTTAAATTAAGGGCGCAGGCGGAGTTAGAAGGACCCCAGGAACCGAGCGGCTCCCCAAATAAATAAAAACCGTAAAAAACCAGGCCCGGAGGAGGGGCAGGGCGGTGGCGCATCCTTCTGGGAGAGAAGAGGCGTGGAGCGGCTAAAGTGCCAGGCCCCCACCCCAGGCCCGCGGGCTCACGCGTCCGTGCCGGGGAGACGGGCCGGGCAGCTCTCCTCTCGTCGTCCTCTCTCCCGGGGACTCCCTTACCCCGCCCCGCGTTACCTGTCGCTGTGGGGAGGCCGCTGCCGGGATCCGGCCCCGAACAGCCCGGGGGGCAGGGGCGGGGGTCGTCGAGGGGCTGGGGGCGGGGAGCAGGCGTCCGGCTCTTCGCTCCGCTCTCCGCGTCTCGGGCGCCGCAGCCCGGCGGCTATCTCCGCCGCTCGCTGGAGAGGGGGGGTCCGGGCGTCCGGCTTTGTTCGAAAGTTTCTGGGCTTTTTTTTTTTTTTTTTTTTTTTTGTAAAATCCAAAGCGACCGAACAAAAAGAGTCCAGGCCGCGCGGGCGGGCTGCGCGCCCGCGCTACGCCGCGTTCCGGCGGGGGCCTGGCCCGCGGGGTCACTGCACGGAGCCGGGCAGTGTGTGGTGGTGGTGGTGGTGCAGCGCGGCGGGCGGCGGGGGCGCCGAGGGCGGCGACGCGCCACCCCCGCCTGGCCCCAGCTCGCCGGGCGCGTAAACGTCGTCCATGGGCGGGTGGCCGGCGCCGGCCGCCGGGGTCATGCGCTTCTCCTTCTGCCGCCGGTTGCAGAACCAGACGCGCACCACCTCCTTCTCCAGCTGCAGGCTGTCGGCCAGGCCGGTGATCTCGTGCGCCGAGGGCTTGGGGCACTTGAGAAAGTGGCTCTCGAGCGCGCCTTTGACCCCCACCTCGATGGACGTGCGCTTCTTGCGCTTGCGGCCTTGCGCCGCGATCTTGTCCAGGTTGGTGGGGCTGCCGCTGGACGAGTCGGTTTCCTCCAGCCACTTGTTGAGCAGCGGCTTGAGCTTGCACATGTTCTTGAAGCTCAGCTGCAGGGCCTCGAAGCGGCAGATGGTGGTCTGCGAGAACACGTTGCCGTACAGCGTGCCCAGCGCCAGCCCCACGTCGGCCTGCGTGAAGCCCAGCTTGATGCGCCGCTGCTTGAACTGCTTGGCGAACTGCTCCAGGTCGTCCGAGCTGGGCGCGTCTTCGTCCGAGTGCTCGCCCACCGACGAGCCACCGCCGCCGCCCGCGCCCGGGTGCAGGTGCGCCGCCGCCGCGTGCAGGCCGCCCGCGTGTGCATGTCCGTGTGCGTGTCCGTGGGCGCCCAGGTGCGGCGGCGGCGACGGCTCCAGCTGCGCCTCGTGGCCGTCCTCGTGCAGCGCGTGGTGCAGGCCGGGCCCCGCGCCGCCGCCGCCCGCCGCCAGCATCCCGGCCAGGCCGCCGCCGCCGCCCCCCGGGTAGGCCGCCTGCGCGTACAGCCCGAGCGGCTGGGGCTGGTGGCCCCCACCGGCCCCTGGCGACGGCGACATGGCCGGGCCCAAGTGGTGCGCTGTACCGCCCTGTGCCCACGCCGCGCCCGCGTGGGCCGCCCCCTGGTGCACCAGGCGCGCGTGGAAACCGCCACTGCCGCCGCCGTCGTCGGCTCGACCGGTGCCGCCGCCGCCCGCCTTGCCGTGTTCCAGGTGCGGGCCCCCGGCCCAGTCGCCGCCGCCGCCTCCTCCCGTGGGGAGCCACTGGGGGTGCGCGAGGCCCACAGGGTGGCCCGCGCCCGCGCCCAGCCACTCGTGGTGCATCAGCTTCTGCACTTCGCGGTACGCGGCCCCTGCGTGCAGCCGCTCGGCGGCCGCTGCCGCCGCTGCCGCCGCCGCGGCGTCCGGGTGCATGAGCGGCCCCGTGCCCCCGGCTCCGCCGCCGGGGCCCCGCGGCAGGTACTGAGCGGTGGTGGCCATGCCGCCCCGCGCCCTGCACCGCGCCGCCGCCGCCGCTCTGCTCAGTCTGCGGGCCCCGCCGCCGCGCTCCGCCGGCTTAAAGCCCCGACCCGCTCGGCGCTCCGGAGCCCCACCCCGCCCGGCGCCCATTGGCTGCCCGCGGAGCCACCTCCCGCCCCCCGGACCCGGCCCCCGCCCCACGCGCCCGCCCGCAGCCGGGCCCGGCAGCCCGCAGCTCACCATTGGGCCTCGCTCCCGGGGCCCCGCGCGCCGGCCCAGCTGATTGGCCGCTGGGGCTTCATTCACGGCCCCCCTACGGTCCGCGTACACACACTCACGCCCCGGGGGCGCGGCCGCCACGTGGGGAGTGGCGCGGGGGTGGCACTGGGACCGCACCCCCTCTCATACCCGCTGCGTGGGCCCGCTCTCTCCCGGTATTGGAGACTCCGAGCCCGGTAGGTCCCACTCTCCGGGCGGGCCCAGTTCCCGCCTGGATCCCGCCGGGGCAGCCAGAGGCGGCGGCGGGGATTGCGGGCTCCGGGAGGCGCTCCGGCTCCGAGGAGGGGCTCAGGCGGGTGCTCCTCCCTCCGTAGTGCCTCTGCCGGCGGGCCGGGGTTCCCGCGGGTCTCGGTGGCTGCGAGCGGGAGGCAGCACGGGCTCCCGGCTGCGCTCCGGCGCTGCCACTCACCTCGCCCGCCTAGCCGCCCGCAGCTTCCAGCGTGCGCAGAGCTCTCCTCTGCGCGCCTCCCCGTGCCGGTCTCGGTGTTCCCTCTTACCTCTCTTAGATCCAGCGTCGCAACTTCACGCGACCTTCGCGACCCTGAGAGCGCGTCGTGCGCGGGCAGAGCCGGCTCGGCCCCCGCTTCACTCCTCCGGCGGGCACCCCTTCTCCCCAGCACCGCGGCCCAGGTGAGTACCGCGCGGGAGGCTCGGGGTGGCGGGCCTCAGCGGTGCTACCGGGACACAGGAGCTCCGGTGTCCGGGCCGCGTTCCAGGTTTGCGGAATGAGAGGACCTGGAGGTGGAGGCTGTGCTCTGGGGAACGCCGGCAGGGGTGACGGATACTGGGCGCAGGGGTATCAGCTGTGCCTCTGCAGCCTTCTCGCCCCTTCTCCTTCCTGCCTGAACAGCTTATTGGTCGGGGTCACGGCGGGGTCACGCCCGGGGGAAACTTACTCTAGGTGCTGAGTGGGGTGTCAGGAAGGGCGGTTGGCACTTCAGAAATCTGCAGTGCAGGCCAGGAACTGCCCAGTCTGGCACGCAGCCCCGTGCTGGCCAGCGCAGGACTTGCCTGGGGCTGCTGGAAAGGGAATTAAACAGCAGGCCTTGTTGGAGAAGCGGGCGTGGAATTCACAAACTTCCTCATCCCCACCGTCCTTTGAGGACTCCCTGAGGAATCCCCAGTGGTCTTGGGCCTCAGCTGGAGCTCTCAGTCTGTGCCTCTTTAGGCCACATTGGGCCCCAGGCTGAGCGTCAGTCAGCTGGAGTGTTCACCTCTCTCCCAGATGGATGCTTGGGTCCCAAGGAATACTCCAGCTGCCAGCCTCACCTCTTTTCTCTCCCTGATCTTGTCTCAAATGGATTCATAGATTGCATGGCCCTGGGGTTCCAGATCACAGGACTGAGCTGAGGGCCCAGCTAGGGTGTGAGGAAAGGTGATTGGCAGGCTCAGGTGGCAGCTGGAGTGGGGAGGAGCCCCGAGAGGGCTGGGTTGACAGTGACAAGGGTCATCATAGGCACAGACTGGGCTCAGCTGGGCCCTGAGCACAGCTGGAGGACCAGCCTCTGGCTAGCCCCTCAGGGATGGGGTGGGGCGGGGTAGGATCCTGGGCTGGCCATTGGTCACTGTACTGAGTAGGCACCTAGATTCTTCTCTAGCTGTGGGAACTGTCATGGATTCCTGTGTCTGAACCCAGCTAGGGATGCTGGACTTCCCTGGACTGTGGCCCAGGAAGTGGCCCAGCCACCTGGAGGCAGCCCAGGGCCTCCTGGTCCGCTTGTCTCTCTGGTCCCTCTCCCAGGCCAGGAGGCAGGACAAAAGTGAGGAAGTCCCTAGTAAAGGCTCATCTCATACCAGCTGTAGCCAGGCCTGCATGACATTGAACCTTGGGCTTCCAACCTGGAAGTGCCACTTTTTGGGCAAAAGTAACTCTGGTTTAGTCTCTTTGGCCCTTGTTTTCCTCCCTGTGAATGGAAGTATCCATACCATAAGCAGCCCACCTCACCTGTCGCACTAAGGTAAGTTGGAGGGTGGTATGGGATAATGGGTGTGAAAAGCTTTCTGGTGGGGCTTATTGAACTGGGTGTTTGTCTGGTAAGTGGGCCAGTTACTCCCTTCTCTAACTAAATCCCAGTTTCCTCATCCATACAAAAAGTGGGATTGTGGAGGTTTGGACCAGTTGACCTCTAAGGCCCTTCTGGCCCTGATGGTCTGTGTTTCTATGAATCTGTCCCATTTCCTGTTAGAAGAAGGGAAATGTCTGGACATTGAAGAGATAATGTGTTGTCCAGCCATTGGAATTGCCGTTGAGATTTGAAGAACAGCGACCAATGGACATGATGCTTTACAATGTGTTTTTACAGTCAGCATAAATCTGTGCCTCTCAGCTCAGTGAGAGACCAGTGTATCGGTGAGGGAACAGACTTGTCCAGGGCACAGAAGCAGTCCTCGGTCTCCCTGCTGCTGGGATGTGGGAGGGTGCCTGTGGAGCCATAGCTCTGGGCTTCTCAGCAGAAAGAGCTCATGCCCTATCTCTGGTAGCTCTCTGGGGGCAGGCCAGGGCTGCTGGGGCTCCGAAGGCTGTGTTTCCAGGTCTGTGCTGAATTGAGGGGCATCTGCAGAAAAGCAGCAGCCAGACTCCCAGGTTCCCCACACAGGCTGGTTACCCCAGCAAATCTCAGCCCCAAGCCCATTACACTAATTAGCAGCCATGTGACTTTGGGCAAGTTGCCTGTTGGGGTCTCAGTTTCTTCATCTTAAAATTGGGGACAGTAATGCCTGCTTCTCAGGATTGCTCCAAGATTCCAAGTAAGAAACAAAGCATGCAATTTAGTTGTCCTCTAAATGGCAGATTCCGCCACTGGGGTGTGCAGCAGTGTGAACTGGGAAAGGGTAAAATTCCTTTCTCCATTTTGGAATTTTTAGACCCTATACAATGATATGGGTTTGGTCTTGAGCTAAAATTTCCTTGTGTTTGAGAGTTAAGTTTCCCTCAGGACGTATTGACATCCTCCTCATTCTTGGTCCTGCAGAATCTGTATGGGAATGTTGGGGACTTCGACTAGGCCATTGGTGGAAACAGCTGCAGCCAAACAGTCCCTCTATCTAGGAGCACCACTGTCACAGACCTGCAGGAGAACTTGTCCTCAGACACAGGTGGACTCACGGAAGTAACCTGTCCCTTGCAGGCACAGAATGGTTCTGGCATGCAAGCAGATGTGCACTGACACAGCATCACATAGATTCACACATGCAGCCTGGCACGGGGACAGGTACACACACACAATAGGGAATGTGGACTTGTACCAGTAGGCTGAATATTCATAGTCACGCAACCAGTACACAACGAAAAATACAGGCATGTGTCTGAACAGGAACATACCCAGATCTCACAAGTGGACTGAAATAGGCCCGAACAGCCATTCCTCCATTGACACAGAAATACGAGCCCTTCTGGCCTTGGGGTCACAAACATGGAGATGCTCAGCTGGGATGGTGATTCATACAAATAGGCGCACCCACCTATTCCTGTGTTCCAGCACACAGAACCGGCTGCACACACTGTAGATGCACACAGATACAAAGAGCCCCGCCCCCATCATACAGACACACACACCCATAGCCTGTAGGAGCTAGCAGATCTGCACAAGGGACCAGAATGCAGAGGAAGGGGCCGTACCCAGCCTGGAGTTAGGTCTGTGTCCTTCGGCAGCGCTAGTCCCAAAGAAGCAGGGCAACCCTTTCTTTTCATATTATTTTCACCTTCTTGTCTGTAGAGGCAGCTCTCAGGCAGGCCGCCCCAGCCTCAGAGGCTCCAGGCCTCCCTCCACGGCGGGGGTCCCTGCCCAGCTGGCCCCTAGGCCAGGAGCAGCACAGGCTGGGCTTTCCCAGAACAACGCCACCTCTGCCGGCTGGCCCCGGAGTGTGGCTAAGTGCCTGTTCATTTGACACAGGTCACCGAGCCTCCAGCAGATGGGGCCCGCGCCGTGGGGGGTCCCCGAGCCAGGAGGAGCTGCGGGAGAGGGTCTCTGCAGGGATAAAGGGCTGCACAAGCTCCAGCCTCACGTACTGGCTCTGTGAAGCCGCGGGCCACACACACAAATCTCCCTCCTCCACACTCCCACTCTGCCTGATGGATTCCGATGCAGCCTGTAGACCACAGCCCCACTCAGGAGGCAGGCAGTGGCCAGCAGCACGCTCCTGGTCTCTATGCCCTGTAATAGTCCAGACCCCCCTCCCAGGCAGGCAAGCCGAGGCAGCACCACGTGGAGCACAGCCTTTGGGAGTGAGAAAAGAGGGTCGGTCTTGGGTAGCATCTCCTGGAAGCAGCTGGGTCTGCCAGCTTCCCCACTCTGGTCTCTGAGCCTCCTGGGTTTTGTCAGTGAGGATTCTGAGTCCTGGAAGCTTTGAGAGCAGCTGCAGCCAAGGCCTTTCTTTTCTGTCCTGGGGGAAGATAAGACACTCCACCTGGATTCTTTGCAAGCCAAGAATGCTGAGAAGAGCTAAAGAGAAGAGAGTGGGGCTCAAGGGAGGACTGCTGGAGGAGCTGGTGTCTTAGGACGCCTTCCCGTGAGTGTCGGCTTTGAGGCTTTGTCCACGGCTGGGGGTAGGGTGGGGGATGAGGCAGCTCTCATGGCCCACTTCCTTTCCCTTCTGCCAGTCTTCTCTTTGTGCCCTGGATCTTGCATTTTCATAGTGCCTGGCTTGGGAGTCAAAGGTCCCGGCTTCCCTCTTGGCTGTGACTCAGACCTGCTGGATGATGTTGGACTGTCCCAGCCTCCTGTGAACCTCAGTATCCCCAGCTGCAAGATAGCAGGATGGTTTCTGTTGGGCTGCTTGAGAAGGTGGAATGAGATCACTGCCCAGATGAGAACTTGGAAAGGGAAAGTGTGGCTTGGTTTCTCTTCCCGGCTGCCTGGGGATGAGTAAGAGGCTGTTGGGTCAGGAGCCGAATCTGTCTCTCCCCCAGCCAGTTCTAGCTAAACAGTGTCAGGGGTGAGCACACCCGCTGGGGCTGTCTGACCTGCTCATTCTGGGCTGGAATATGGTTTTGACTGGAAGAGTCTAATAGGGTCCTGCCTGTCACAGATTCCCAGCCTGGGGGTACACCAGGGTCATCTTGTCCATCTGCTGCTTCAGTGTGCTAGATGCATTGAACTCGCTGCCATCCCAAAAGCTCTTGCCACCTGGGACGTGATTTCAAGCCCCTGCCTCTTCCTCTCCAAACCGAGTCCCTCCAGGTGTCCAGTACCTCTTCCGTCCTTCCTGCACTTGCTAGGGCCTGGGATTGAAGAGGGGTGTGATGGGAGGGGTGTTACTGCCTTTGGCCGGGGAGAAAGGAGCCGTCTCACTTATTTAATCTAGAGTTTCCTATCTCTCAGTCTCAGGAAGAGAAGGAAAGGTGGAAAGTGAAATATCTTTTGGGCTGAACTTTTCCTTGCATTTTTTTTTTCCTGCCATGGCTGCTTGGGGTGGGGTTCCTCCCATTGCATCAGTGGAATATTCAAATTAGGGGTGGGCAATTGCTCTTGAAAGTTACCTCCACTTTTAGCAGAATGGCAGCCTCTAAGCTGGTGCTAATACCTATGATCCGGTTATGCAGAGCACGCTCGCAGCAAATCGGTAAATCATTAGTGAGGATTAATCACTCTGAAAGGCTGGGGCTGGTTTTTTTTTTTTTTTTCCTCCCCAAATGCTTTTTATCTGGATGGCTGCAAATCTCACTACCATAGGGTGGGGTGGGAGCAGAAAGTGATATTTTAATTCCTTGTCATCCTCCTTAGAAGACCGAGGTGCCTTCCTGGGCCTGGGTTTGACTTTGTGACCTGACTGAGGGGTGAGGGTGGGCAGCTTGGGTGGGGTGGGGGAAGGGAGGGGAGTTCCCTGAGGTTTGTGTGTGACAGTATTTACAGCAGGGTGTTGGTGGCTTGGTGTGCTTGTCTGTGTGACCATGTTTGCCTGAATTTGAGTGTTTGTCTTTCATAGATGCCTATAAGTGTTTGTGTGCTTACGTTAGCATGCTTGTACGGTTTGTACTAATGTGTGTGCATTAGTGTTTGTAATTGTCAGACAGTGCTTCTGTCTGAGTGTTTTTTTTCCCCCTTAAAATTTGTTTTATTAGACAGTTGTAGGCTTACAGAAAAATTATGCAGAAAGTACAGAGATCCCATATAGCTCCCTCCCCCCCAGTTTTCCTTATTATCAACACTTTGCATTAGTGTGGTACCTTTGCTACAATTGATGAACCAATATTATTATGATTATACTATTAACTATAGTCCATAGTTTACATTAAGGTTCATTCTTTGTGCTGTATAGTTCTATACTTTTTTTTAAAAAAATTTATTGTGGTAACATTTTTGCAACATAAAATTTCCCGTTTTAACCACTTTCAACTATACAGCTCTGGGGGGCTGACAGCGTTCACAATACTGTGCTGTCGCCACCAGCATCCATTACCAGAACTTTTCCATCACCCCAAACGGAAACTCCGTACCTGTACCTGTTAGGCGCTAACTCCCCATCCCTTATACCCACTCCTGCCCCGATAACCTGTGTTCTGATTTATGACTCTATGAGTTTCCTTATTCTAATTATTTCCTATAAGTTAGAGCATACAATATTTTTCCATTTGCGTCTGGCTCATTTCACTGAACGTGATGTTGAGAGTGGTTTTACTGTGAATTCATGTTTTGGGGATACTGTTTTAGTCAGAACATCCCCTCGTGTGGGAGATCACAGCTCATCTTCCTGAGGCTCAAGGCAGCGTGAGGGGAAGAGGCTAGCGCTGGAGGGAAGTCCCACCAGTCACATGCTGGGGCAGGGCGGGAGGAGAGAAAGTGTGCTTCAGGGTTTTACCTATTTATTCAGGAACCGGTTGCCCCCAGGAAGAGACTTGTCTGAGCGTGGCAGGAGGCCTCTCAGGGCAGATGGGGCCCAGCTCTCTCTGTGACACCCCCTATGCCCCCATCCCAGGCATGTGGCTGCCTCCTCCACCCATGAACTAGGAGCGTGCGCCATGCCATACGGTTCCTGGAGCCCATCTTCTGCTGAGCCATAGTACACACACCTCTGGCTCCTCAATGGAGCTGTGTGGCCGCGAGGGGGTGGTTCTTTTTCCTCTAGACCCCTGCTGCCCCTGAGAGGTCCTTTGGAAAAGAAAGGTCATTCTTCCAGCCAGGACCCAGCTGATGAATGGGCCAGCTTCCTTTTCCCTGTCTTTCTCCCTAACTTAAACTTAACTGTAGCTCAGCTTTGGGGCAGTAGTTACCTTCATATGAGCCCTTAGCTCCATTTCCAGGGCCTTGGGCAGAGTGTAAGCATGTGGGGATGAGGTCACAGGACTTTCCCCTCCTCTTGGTTCCAAAGCGTGGGATTTGAGGTAGGACTTAGTGGGTCTGATGCTTGCATTGACCCACTCCTCTCTGTGTGGTGTGCTGCTGTCTCCAATCTCCCCTAGCTCTTCCCCCCATACAGGGTCACCTTGGGTAGTCTCTCACTATCTGCCACTCCCCAAATGGCCTAGATACCCTGTTCTCCTTTATGTGTACCTCATTCATTGCTCCACTGTGTGTCGTCCCTCCCTCCACACAGTGGCCCAGACTGGATTCAAGTGGAGGTCCAGAATGACACAGCTCCTTGGCTTACAGGATAGGAGGGCCTGGGGAGCATTGGCTTTGAACAAGGCTGGCCTTCCTCAGCTTTCTTGGGGTAGTTTCTGGGAGGTGGAAGGCACGGAAGGAGAACTTAGGGATTTTGTTTTCCCAGGGACCTCTCAGCATTTCTATCTCTGGTGGCAGACATCTGTCTGAGCTTAAGGTAGCATCTGCCTTGGCTGGAGACAACATCTGTTTGAGGGTAGAACACCTGGCTGAGCCCAGCACTTTATCTGGCCCCGGGAAAGCTTCTGTCTGGGCCCAGGACATGTGCCTGAACCTGGCACAACATCTGCCTGGATCTGGTGCAACATCTTCCTGGCCTGGGGGCAATGTCTGCTTGAGCCCTGGACAGCTGTCTGACTGGGGACATCTGCTGAGCTTAGAAAAATACCTGGCTGCACCTGGGGATGGAGTTGTCATTGCAGATAAAATCGCCCCTGAGCTTCAACTTTGGTTTGTGGCTGAGAACAGAGTGTGTGCAGGATTTGTGTCTCCATTATCCTTTCTACCAGGGAGGGCCCTCAGATGGAGTGCCTCAGTTTACTGCAGTTGTAGGCCCATTGGCCTGAGTGCTCTGGGCATCTCAAGGGATGGCCAAAGCCCACACATCCAGTAGCTCCTGGAAACCAAAGTTAAAGGAATGTGTAAGGGGAGTGAACGCGGCATAAAATCTGGTGATTGGTCTAGGACAGTTCTTCCTTCCTTCCACCCCTTTGTTGAGTCAAGTCAGAATACTCCTCCTAAGACCAAGCTCTGACATGTCAAGCGACACGTCAAGTGACATGACCTCCTGAGAATCCTCCCATTGTTCCCTGTTATGTCCATCATCAGGTCCAAAGCCCCAGGTTAGCCTGCCCCTGCCTACCCTGTACCCTCATGTCTGCTAGTACTTCCACATGCCCTGTGGACCCAGCACCAGTGAGCTTGTTTCCTCAAACACACCAGGCCCTTCCAGAACTGCTCTGCCTTCCTTTGCACGTGCTCTTCCCTCTCCTTGGAATACCCTCTCCCCTCCTCCCCTTCATAGCCTTCAAGTCCCAGCTCAAGGAAGTCTTTTCACTTCTCTTCTAGACTATCAGCCTCTTCCCTGTGTCCTCAGTGCATTGCTCAGAGCATCTCTGTCTTAGCGTTTATGGGCCTGCATTGTCATGAACTGTGTGTGCCTGCCTCTCCCACTGGACTGTGAGCTCCTTTGGGGGCAGGGCTGGCTCTGTTTCACCTGTCTCCCCAGCCCAGTTCCCAGTCTATAGGGGGTACCAATAAAGAATGCCTATTGAATGACCACGTGGTTGTCCCACGGTGATTTCATTTCCTTTTTTTTTTTAATGGAGAGCATTTGGGTGATACTGGAGACATTGGATTTCAGTCTCGGAAAAAGCAATGGAGGGAGTGGGTGTAGCTCAGTGGTTGAGCGCCTGCTTTCCATATATGAGGTCCCGGAGGTCCAGGGTTCAATCCCTGGTACCTCCTAGGGAAAGAAAAAAAGCAATGGACTTTAGAAAAGAAGGTATATCTTCTTATTCATACCTGGTTGGTTGACTGTAGCCAAAGGGGGTTAGGTAATGGGCTCAGAGAGCCCTGAAAGGGGCCTTTTGGGGGTTCTATCTGTGGCCCTGTCCTGCCCAGTGTTTGTTTTTCTTCAAGACAAGGATGTACAGGATCCAAAGGTTCAACACATTTGCTGCTGACAGGAGCAGAGAGAAACAGTGAAGGTCAGGTGACAGCAACGGATAAAAGGCTCTCTATGGGCTGTAGGGATGGTAAGGAGGACCATCTCGGGGCAAATGTCAGGACCCTTAGCTGGGTTCACACCCAACATCCTGAGGGTCGGTGGGTGAGTAGTGGCTGGCTTAGCTTGTGTGGAAAAGTTACGGGGTTCATAGTTTTGCTCGTCCTGCTTTGAGGGAAAGCCACATAAGGTGTTGTTAATATAAACATCGTGTCCAGAGCAAAGGTCAGGCCTCCCTGGCATCTGGCCAGGTTCAGAGGGACACTCTCCCCTGGAGAGTATGTGCAGAGGCCAGAATAGGTCAGGGTGTGGAACTAGGAGGAGGTAGCTGAGGAGATGCGAACATTCTAGGGACATGGTTTCTGCTTACAGGGCTTTTATTTCACCAATCAGGGATGCCTGTGTCGTTTATGCTGATGATAAAAGCAAAAATTCATTACCTCAGAAGTGTATGAAAGAGAAAGTGGAAGTCCTCTGTTACTAGTTTCCTGGGGCTACTAGTTTCCTGGGGGCCTTAAAACAACAGAAATGTGTTCTCTCCCAGGTCAGGAGGCTAGGCTAGAAGACCAAAATCAAGCACGGGAGGGCCGTGCTCCCTCCGAAGGCTCTAGAAAAGCATCTTTCCTTGCCTCCTCCTGGCTCCTTGTGGTTGCTGGTACTTCTTGGCAGTCCTTGGCTTGAAGCTGCGTCACTCCACTCTCTGCCTCCTTCTTCCCATGGCTGCCTTCTTTGTGTGTCTCTGTGTGTCAGTCTCCCTCTCCTTTCTCTTATAAAGACATCAAGTAATTGGAGTTAGTGCCCACTCTAATCCAGTATAACCTCATCTTAACTTGATTCATTTGCATGACCCTATTTCCAAATAGTGTCACATTCGCAGGTCCCGGGGATTGAGTTGTGAATACATCTTTTTTGGACTACACAAGTCAACCCACTATATCCTCCCTTAGTCCCTCTGCCTCCCTCCTCATAACTACTCCTATAGGGTATGTTTTTCCAGAACTTTTTTTTTTTTGTACAAACATTGTTTAATAATAGCTAAGTTTACTAAGTCCTTACTATGTACAGGAACGGTGCTAAGTGCTTCTACCTGGGTTTATACATCACATCTTCATAAAAACTCCACAAGGTAGGTGCAGCTATTAGCCACATTTTACAAATGAAGAAACAGGCTCGGAAGTTGAACTAACTTGCCAAGGTTATCCAGGAAGAGATATACATATGGTTTTTTTGTTTTTTGTTTTTTGGAAAAGAGATGGGATGGAACCACAGTACATGTGGTGTTTTGTTACCTGTTTTTTCATTAACAATTTTAGTGTGGATGTGTGTGTCTTTCTCTCTCTATTTATATCTATCATCTGTATCATTATCTATCTATCTAGCTATCTATCATCTATTTATTGCCTATTTACCATCTATCAATCATTTATCTATAAATCGTCTTTTTATGACTATCATTCTCCTTATCCTTGTTTTTTTTTTGTTTTGTTACTTCTCATCCTTTTACTGGCTATATAGTATTCAGTTTCAGAGAGGCACTGTCATTTATTTAACCAGTCTATTCCTGATGGACATTTAGATTGTAGCTGCTGTCTTTGACTCTGCAGGGCTGTTCTGGGGCTTGGGGAGCAGATAAGCTCTCTGTGACCCCAGGGAGCAGATTTCAGGCCAAACCAAGGATGTTTTAGTGATCCAGGATTTTGGTTCCACTTTATAAGGGACCACTTTGTCAGCGGGTTGGGGTGGACCACCAGCACCATCTGTTACACATGTAAAGCTGTGAAATAGGAATTACGCAGTAAATGGTAGCAATTATTACTATTATTATTAATAGTAGAACCAATAATTATTATTATTATTATTATTATTTTTTTACCGGGAGGTACCGGGGATCGAACCCCGGTCTTTCCATATGGTAGACGGACGCCGAACTTCTTGAGCCACATCCATTTCCCCCAATAATTATTATTGTTAATATTGTGAGGCTTAAATTAGATGATGATGTTATGGGTGCTTTCTAGGTGCCTGGTATCTTTTTTTTTTTTTTTCTGGTATCATTCTAAGCACTTTACTTACCTCATTTACTGCCTGTAATAGCTAGTGAATAGGAGAATGCTTGGCATGTATTAGGTAACCAATAATGGTGGATGATGTTCCTAATGTGGAAGTTCTAGGATCTCAGATGATAAGTCTGGGATAGTCAGCAGAATCCTAGATGCCAAGGCTCCTTGTCCCAAACCTCCTGAGCTGCAGGCAGCCTCCTCCATGCCTTGAGGTGCTGACTCAGCAGGGAAAGATGTAAATTCCTACCTTGGTTTGCATATGATTTACACATATTTGTTTATGAATATCTTTGATTAATGTCAAAGTGGCTGGGTGATTTTTCTGCCAGGCTGCAGGGCCCTGCAGAAGGCATGGCTAGTGTGGGCTTGGCTGTGGGCTCTGAGTATATGTGTGTCGGTGTAGATGTGTTTGGGAGGTGAAAGCGAGAGCTGTGGGTAGGTGGATGGTGGCTGCAGAGTCGAATAGGGGGCACACTGGACCCTGGGATTCTGGAGTGGGTGATGTGGGCAGCTGGTGTGAGTGGGGGCTGTCAGCATAGGGCAGGGTCCAGCTAAGAGGCTGGGGAGCAGGGCACTGGCACGAGAGACTGGTGGGCCTAGAGGTGGCCATGGTCTTGGATAAGCCAGCATGTTGGGCAAGCCTTCTGGGTGGGAGTTCAGACACAGGGAACCAGGACAGGCTCTGGGGGCCAGGGAGGACCCATAGTGATGGTGAGGGTGTGGAAACAAGGCAGGAAGTCAGAGGCAGAGGGAGTGCTCTCTGCCATCAGGGCCTGGGACAGGAATGGGGAAATCTGCCAATCAGCAAGAATGTTCTGTGTGCACTGGCAGAGCCCAGCCCTATGCTTGGTGCTGTGGGGAAAATCAGTCCCATCCTGCAAACCTGGGCCAGGGGGAGGGGCTGGTGAGATAAGGTGGGAAGGGCAGGCCCTGATCATGACTGAGAGCTGCATGCCTGGCACCATGGGCCGCTCACATCCATGTTCTCCTTTAATCCTCATAAGGGCCCAGAGAGGTAGTGGCTGTCTTACTTCATTGCAGAGGAGAAAGAGACTCAGAGAGCTGCAGGAACTTGCCCAAGTTCACATAGCAAGTTAGTAGAGGGGCCTGGATTTGGGCCCAGCTCTGCTTCATTCCAGAACCTGAGCACTTGGCTAGTTTCTTTTGCCTTGGCCAGGTGTAAAATGAGGATAACACCTACCTCATTTAGTTGTGTGAGGGTTAAATGAGTTCAAGTGTGTAGAGAGCTTAGCACAGAGCTGACACACAGTAAATGCTTATCTTAGTGTCCTGACGACTAAAACAAATATGACACAACAGATTGGCTTAACAACAGGAATGTATTGGCTCATGGTTTTGAGGCTCGATGAAGCCCAAAATCGAGGTGCCAGCAAGACGATGCTTTCTCCCTGAAGGTTTTGGCGTTCTGGGGCTGGTTGCCAGCAGTTCTTAGATCCTCGGCTTTTTTTTCACATGGCCTTGTCCTCTCCTTTCCCCTTCAGTTCCATTAACTTCCAGTTTCTCTGGCTCCCCTGTTTCTTTCTCTTCATAAAGTCCCCAGAAATAGGATTAAGGCCCATCATTTGGCCACACCTTAAGCTAAAAATGACATCGTTAAAAGGTTCTATTTGCAATGGGTTCACACCCACAGGAGTGGATTAAGATTAAGAGCATTTTTTTTTCTTCGGGGTACATTACTCAGCCTATCACAGTACTAAATAGCTTTTTTTTTTTCCTTCCTTTAGTGGTAGAGCTAGAATGCTTCAGTCCTGGTCCATTGGACTCTACTGTTTGCAGGGTACTATGGTTCTTGCCACGGCTGGTGTGGGAGGTTGGTTGAGAGCAGAGCATGCTCTCTTTTGTAGGTTGGATGAGCCTTTGCCACACATGGACATTAGTGGCCATCAGCACATGGGTGGGACCACCTGCAAGGCCAGAGCCCATGTCAGCTCAAGTCCTGGCTCTAGGTAGAGTGAGGACACTGAGGTTGCCCAGTTAATACTGCCTGCATGTGTGTATGTGTATATGTATGTATGTGTGTATGTGTGTGTGTGTACTTGGTGAGAATCTTTGGGGGAAGGAGTGCTGACTTTAGGGAGAGTGGGGAAATCTACCAGCAGCCTAGCTATCAGGACCTCTCTTATTTCCAGCCAGAGAGATCGGAATCAAGTGAAAGAGTGAACGATATGATGTGTGGGAAATCACTCTGGGAGAGGTAACAGCAAGTGCAAAGGCCCTGGGGTAGGAATGAGCTTAATGTGTACATCTTCCACAGTAATTGTAGAGACAATATTGACTTTATCTCCCAGTGTTTGAAGTAGAAAAGTTAAGTGGGGGCAGAATTGATTTAAAAATATTTATTCAGTGTCTGCTCTGTGCGAGGCACCATCCTGGGTACTGATGCCTAACACTTATTGAGTGTTTACTTTGTTCCTAAGCACTTTACATATATTAACTCATTTAATCTTCATGACAACCCAGTGAGCTGGGGAACCCTGGGGACACAGTTGGGCTTCCTCTGATTCCTCCAGCCTCTTCCAGTCTCCCAGCCATCTCAGGTACCCAGAACAGGCCCAGGATCCCCACAGTGGGTGAGGTGGGTGGTCCTGAAAACATCACTGCTTTAGGATCTTTCCTGTCTTGGCTGGGTCCTGCCCAGGATCAGGTCCTGAACTTCCTGGAAGCTGCCCTGTGGACTGAGGGGTGGGGTGTCCAGGTTTAATCCCCATAAAGCCAGGCCCGCCTTGGAACTTCCCTCTCCCCAGGGTGCCCCCAGTAATGTCCTCCCTGCGCCTCTCTCCCCTCTTAGCCCCTCTGCTTAGCTCAAGCCTTGTCTTGTGGGCTCTGTTTAGGCAGCCAAGTCCCAGCTCAGGGCTCAGGCTCCTGGCAGAGAGAAAAGAAGGTTCTATACCTGTTCTCTGATTGGACTGTCCCGAAACACTCCTTAAACTTCACTGACTCTGCTAGAGGCGGGAGGGGTGGTATAAGCCCTGCTTGGCTCTCTCTGTCCTTTTTTTTAAGGATGGTTGTCGCACAAGGCCTCAGCCAGGGAGCTCAGTTCCTGATCACCTGCCATGCACCTAGCCTGTGCCCATTTCCTGAGCTCCTGACTCTTTCCTGGAATGGAGGGGGCAGAGAGGAGGAAACAGAAAATTGCTTAAAATTCAGAGACCAGGAAAGGAGGCTGGCACATGGGGCAGGGTAGAATTTAGTCAGATTAAAAAAAAAATTTATTTAAGTGTATCGTTCATACATGAACATATGTAAACAAGTGTATAGTAAAAGTTGTGAACTTACAAAACAAACGTGCATAACATCATACAGGGCTCCCACACATCACCCCCCCACCAATACCTTGCATTGTTGTGAAACATTTGTTAGAAATTATGAAAGAATATCGTCAAAATATTAGCACAGTACTAACTATAGTCTATACCTTACATTTGGTGTATTTTTCCCCAATCCACCCTATTATTTATTTATTTGTTTACTTTTATCCATTTTTACATGTGCCCCCCCCTTTGCTGTTTTTGTGTCCATTCACTGGACAATTCTCTGTGTCTGTTTTCTGCCCTCTCTTCTCATCCTTCTTCTCCTGTCTTCACTGGATTTGATCCTTGGAACCTCCAATGTGAGAGAGAGGCATCCTACCACCTGCGCCACCTTAGTTCCTGTTTTTTTTTTTTTTTTTTTTTTTTAAGATTTTATTTATTTATTCATTTATCCCCCCCTTGCTGCTTGTGCTCTCTGGGTCAGCTAACTGCGCCGTGCGGGCAGGCCTGCCCTCACCAGGAGGACCCGGGAACCGAACCCGGGGCCTCCCATATGGTAAACGGGAGCCCTACTGATTGAGCCACAGCCACTTCCCTAGTTCCTGGTTTTTTGGTGCATCTCATCTTGGCTCTCCCTTGTGTCACTCTCCTGTTACGTCATCATCTTGCTGTGTGGCTCAGCGGGGGCCTGACGGCTCACCCGCCCGCGGGCCCTAGGGGGCTCACCCGTGCATGGGGCCTGATGGCGCACCTGCTTGCGAGGCCTGGCGGCCCACACGCTTTCTATATTTTTCTTTTTTTAATTTTTACTGGGAGGTCCTGGGGATCGAATCCATGTCCCTCCATATGGGAGACAGATGCCAGCCATTTGAGCCACATCCGCCCCCCTGCTGTATCTCTTAAGGTTGACCAAAGATACCTAGAATTACAGTCATTTCCCGTACAGGA
Source organism: Tolypeutes matacus (assembly GCA_026826555.1). NCBI lineage: Eukaryota > Metazoa > Chordata > Mammalia > Cingulata > Chlamyphoridae > Tolypeutes > Tolypeutes matacus. Next base: position 31,654,644 of record JAKSZT010053883.1, read on the forward strand.
TGGTCATATAATAAATCAGGCTTAGTTTATCACCAGCATTCTAAAAACCAGACCTAGGGAGAAAAACTAGGTCTGGGGACACATGCATGGTTTCTAATATAGCGAATGTTTAGCCTACCCTGATTATCACAAATCAGGACAGAGAGAATATTCTCAAAGTCAGATTTTGATGAACAAATAAACCAGGCAAAGAGGGTTTTCTGGGTGGGATGAAGGAAAGGAAGGTCTTGTACCAGTGGGCTCTGCTAACCTAGACACGATGACTCCATTTGTCTTTCCATCCTTCCTTCCTTCCCTCCCTCCCTCCTTCCATCCATCCATCCATCCATCCATCCATCCATCCATCCATCCATCCAT
>JAKSZT010053883.1:31655010-31724304 GCA_026826555.1 Tolypeutes matacus
CATCCATCCATCCATCCATCCATCCATCCATCCATCCATCCATCCATTTACTAACTGAATACCTAATGCATGCCTAATGCTTATTGAATGAGCGTGTTTGGGGAGCTGGTCAGTATTTATAATTTTGTGAACACTTTGCTTATTTATTTCCTTTCCCTACCTGGTTCCTAGAAAGGCTCCCTGTGAAGAGGGGGGCCCCAATCTTTGTAGAGCCAAGAGGAGAGAGCTCTGTCTTGGCTGTGGAGTTTCAGGGCATGCTGGGGATAGGCGGGGAATCTTGGGCACTGCTGCCACCCCTGCCACCCCATGGAGGAGGCTGGGGTGGACACCAGGTGGGCAGGGCCCAGGGCCGCTGCACGGGCAGCTGGCCCCTTGCTGGCGCCAGGCTTTTGGAGCAGTAGAGTGTTGCTGTGGAGCCTCTCCACACCAATGTAGTAAAAAACAGGCCAGGATTCTGGAAACTGAGAGGATTGGGGGTGGAAGTGGCTGCTGTCTAGTCAAGGTCAGGAGCTGAGTGGGGCTCAAAAGGGTCGGTGGGCTTCCTGAGCTTCAAACCTTCCTGCTGTTGTGGACCTGAGAGTTCAGGCCACTCTTCCTACCTCCCCCCAGCTGTCCCCCCTGCCCATGCCAGCCCCGGCTTGGACAGCAGATGTGGGGCAGCAGTCAGGGCCTGGCTCTGAACTGCCCTGATGGGAGATCAAAGTGCAGAGGGAGAGGATGTAGGAAAAAACAAACATCAAGCCAGAGACAGAGACCCAGAGAGAGGCAGGGACTTGAAGAGAGAGACATACAGAGAGGCAGAGGGTGATAGAGATCAAGGTTGAGAGAGAGAGAGAGAGAGAGAGAGAGAGAGAGAGAGAAAGGGAGGCTCAGAAAAACGGAGATGGAGTCAGGTGAGAAAGAAAAGATTGGGAAGGGTCAGAGTAGGGAAGGGGAGTCTAGCACAAGGAAAGAGAGCAGGAAGTGGGGGTCCCAGGGGAACAGGACCCCCAAGGGCAGGAAGTCTGGGGAAAACAAGAGCTCAACAATAGCCCCTTACTATGTGGATCACACCCTACAGTGAACAAAACTTTTCCACTTGCTGAAGTTCATTCAAGCCTCATAGGAGCCTGGCTGAGGTGGGACTGGGTTCCCCCGGGCAGGATGGCAGCAGGGATGCATCCTTAGATCTGGGAGCAGGTGGGTGAGATGGGGTCCTGAGGGTGGGGAGTGTGGGGGTGGTGAGTGGTTTAGAGACAGAGGCTCCCCCCCACTGGGCCTGAGCCTGCCGCCCCCACCCCCCGGGTCTGAGTGCCTCCAGTGACGGACACCTCCCAGCTGAGTTCCAGAGGCTATTGTGGACATTGCTGGCTTGTGCTTGGTGTTCCTCCACCCCACATTCTTGTTCTTCCTGGGAGGAAGAAGTTGTCTCACTCAGCAGGCTTCTTTCTTGTTCCCTCTCTCCTTCCCCTTGGCTGTCCACCTGTGGCAGATGCTCTGGTGCCTGCCTAGATTCCCCGTCAGGATGGAGGCGCTCATGCCCCCAGCTTCTGGGAGTGTGGGTTGTTGACGGCTCACAGCTGAATCCATCTCAGGGACTTGCTCTTGGGGAGGGGGTGTGATTTGCCCACAGTTACGCCACTTCCCTGGGGGCAGCCTGCCTGGAAGCACTGGTCACCTTGGGGGCAGGGGAGAGGAGGTAGAAAGCCAGCTCTCCTCCCTTCAGCTTGGCACACTTCCCCAGGGCCATCCCAGCTCCAGAGCGCCTCGTGGGATTGGCTGAGGGCTTTGCTGTGACTGCATTGCAGATCAGTTTCTCCCTTTGCCCAGTCCTGCTTCCCTCACTTCCTGTTGTTCCTGAGAGTTCTTCCCATGACATTTCCTGCATGCAAATCTCAGTCTCAGAGTCTTCCAGGGAATCTGACTTATGACCCTAACTCACCATCAGGCACCAGCCTCGGGCTCTTCTCACCCCCACAGCCCCTCTCATCTTTGTTCTCTCCCTAATCCTCATTCCTGTTAGATGGAGCTGGAGTCTGCACACAGGTATCTGTGTCTGGGAGGAGGAGGAGGAGGAGGAGGAAATGTCCCACCCTAGGCAGAAACCCCCTCCCCATCTCCAGGAGCAAAATCACAGGGAACTTGTACCCTATGGGCAAGGGCAGTGGTGGGTGCTCAGCAGCCTTGAGTGGCAGCAGTGGGGTGCCTGTGTGCTCCCGCCTCGAGGCAGGAGGAGTGGTGGTTCAGGCTCGGAACGGCTGGCTGCCTGGTTCAGGTGTTGGTTCCACCACCAGTTAAAAGCTGTGTGACCTTGGGCAAAAAGGCCGAACTGATTTCATGTACGTACAAGTACTCAGGCCACTAAGTGGCATGTAAATGTTAGCTATTGTAATAATCAAAATGAATTTAAAAACTCTTTATTTTGAAATACTTTTTTTTTTAGGAGGTACGAGGGGTTGGACCCAAGACCTTGTACGTGGATGGAAAGCAGGCACTCTCAATCATAGAGCTATAACCATTCTCCTTGAAATACTTTTAAACTTGCAGGACAGTTACATAAATAATACAAACCCAATGCAGAGAACTGCAACCTACCCCTATCCCCCCAGGTACCCAGAGCCACCAATTTTAACATCTTGCCACATTTGCTGTATCATTCTATCTATCCATCCATCTATCAATCCATTTATCTGCCCATCTGTCTGACCATCTATTTATCAATCTATTTCCTGAATACTTGAGTGTGGGTTGTATAGATCATGCTCCTTGGACACTTAACCCTGCCATGTACATTTCCCAAGAACAAGGGTATTCACTGTTCTAACCTCCGTTAAGTGCAGTTATCAAGTTCAAGAAATTTAACGTTGATAGAAAGCTTGCAGTCTATATTCCAGTTTTTTCATATGCCTCAGTAATGTCCTTTTTTTTTTTTTTTTTAAAGATTTTATTTATTTATTTATCCTCCCCTTGCTGCTTGTGCTCGCTGGGTCAGCTAACCACGCCATGCGGGCAGGCTTGCCTTCACCAGGAGGCCCCGGGAACCGAACCCGGGGCCTCCCATATGGTAAACGGGAGCCCTACTGATTGAGCCACAGCCGCTTCCCAGTAATGTCCTTTTGAGCCTTCTCTCCTCCCTTGTTAGCCCATCCAGGCTTATGTATTGCCTTAAGTTGCCATTGTCTCTTTAGTTGCTCTTTCTTTTCTTTTTTTTTGTTGTTGTGGGAATGTATATATAACACACTTTCCCATCGCAACCACTCCCAACCATAACATTCAGTGGACTCTAATCACATTCACTATGTTGTGCTACCCTCATTACCTTCCATGACTAAAACTTTCCTATGTCCCCGCACAGAAACCCTACATCCATTATACATTAACTCCCCATTTCCCTTGCCCCTCACCCCTGGTAACCTGTACTCTTAATTTCTGTCTCTCTGAACTTGTATATTCTCCAATATTTTTTTTGTACTTACCATGGGGCTCAAATTTAACATCCCAAATCTATCACAATCTCATTTGCTTTGATACCAACTTCAATAGTATACATAAATTAAATTCCTATATCCTTCCAGCCTTCCCACCTTTATGTGGTTCTTGTCACAAATTACATGTGTATACATTATATGTCCAAACCACTGACTTCTCATTACATTTAATGCATTTGCCTTTTAGATCCTGTAGGAAGTAAAAAGTAGAGTTACAAACCAAAACTACAATAGTGCTGGCATTTATATTTACCCATGTCATTACCATTACTGAAGGTCTTTATTTCTTCATGCAGCTTTGACCTTTGCCTATTTTCCATTCCTTTCAAACTGCAGAACTCCATCTAGCATCTCTTGTAGAGCTGGTCTAGTGGTGATGAACTCCCTCACCTTTTCTTTATCCGTGAATGTCTTAATCTCTCCCTCTTTTTTTAATTTAAAATTTTTAGGAGGTACTAGGGATTGAATCCAGGACCTTGTACAATGGGAAGCAGGTACTAAACCACTTGAGCTAGATCTGCGCCTTCTCCCTCATTTTTTTTTTTTTTTTTTAAAGATTTTATTTATTTATTCATTTATCCCCCCCTTGCTGCTTGTGCTTGCTGGGTCAGCTAACCACGCAGTGCGGGCGGGCTTGCCTTCACCAGGAGGCCCCGGGAACCGAACCCGGGGCCTCCCATATGGCAAACGGGAGCCCTACTGATTGAGCCACAGCTGCTTCCCTCCCTCATTTTTAAAAGATGGTTTTGCCAGTTATAGAATTCTTGGTTGGCAATTTTTAGCTCTCAGCACTTTAAATGTGTCATCCCACTGCCTTCTTGCCTCCATTGAAAAATTGGCACTTAATCTTATTGCGGCTCCCTTGTCAGTGACATGTTGATTCTTTCTTGCAGCTTTCAGAATTTTCTCTTATCTTTGGCATTCAACAGGTAGATTATAACATGACACAGTGTGGGTCTCTTTGGGTTTATCCTGTTTGGAGTTCATTGAGCATCTTGAATGTATATATTTATGTTTTTTTGTGAAATTTAGGAAGTTTTTAGCCATTATTTCTTTAAATATTCTCTCTGTCCCTTTCTCTCTTTCTTCTCCTTCTGGGGCTCCCACAATGTGTATATTGGTGTGCTTGATGGTGTCCCACAAGTCCCTCAGGCTCTATTCACTTTTCTTCATTCTTTCTTCTTTCTGCTCCATAGACAAGAAGATTTCAGTAGTCATATCTTCAAGTTCACTGATTCTTTCTTCTGCCAGCACCAATCTGCTATTGAACCCCTCCAGGGAATTTGATATTTCTGTAACTCTGGTCTTCAGCTCTGTTTGGGTCCTTTTCATAATTTCCATCTCTCTATTGATATTCTCTTTGTGTTCATCTATCATTTTTCTGATTTCTTTTAGTTTTTTTGTCTGTGTTTTCCTTTAGCTCTTTCAGCATATTTAGGAACATTTTTTAAGTCTTAGTCTAGGATGTCCCAGGTCTGGTCCTCCTCACTGATGATTTAATCTTCTTTAATCTTCTCCTTTGCCTGGACCATCACTTTCTGTTGTTTTTTGTTTGTTTGTTTCCTCACAGTCCTGGGCACTGCACTGTGTATCCTACAGCCTGCAATCCCTTGCCCCAGGTAGCATAACTTGACTGTGTTCCCTCAGCATTCTGTCAGAGAGCTCTCTGAACTGTCTTCCACGTTAGGATAGGTTCTGGGTTGGTGAGTCCCTCAGGCCACCACCAGACAGATTGGGCCAGACATACATGCTCCCCGTATGTGCACGAGTGTTACCGTGCTCTCTCTGGAACCAGGATCAGGAATCTGCATTAGGATCATGGTCCAGCTCCTCACTGAATTGGTGAGGGATGGGAGAGCAGTCAGCCATGGCACCACGAGATCCTACCTCTTTTAAGTAGCTGTTTTCTTGATTTGGTACTTGCCCTGTTACTGCAGCCCTTTCACTGTTTTCTGGAGCTTTGAGAAACATGTTTCTAACACTTCTTGCTGGTTGTTCAAAGCTTCTGGGGGTGGTGGTGGCATGGAGTCCTGAAGCATCTCACTCCACCATCTTGTTTGGGGTGGGGTCTCATAATCATTATTTTTGTTATTCATAAAATAACACCCAGTTTTCCAGGTTGGTGGAACTGTATAGCCAATATCCAAAAGATACACTCACAATAAAAAATTTTAAAAATAAAGTCAAAACAAAAGATATACTCACGTGGGAGGAGGAATTCTTTCCTTAAGTGAGCAAGGAGTCTCATATGTTTGCCTGTGTCCCATGACCTTGTCTAATGCAAGCCCCTCAGTTTGCAGACAAGACCTAAAGAGGGATGGCCAAAGACCACACGGTGCTTCGGGGTGCCTCTGTCCCAGGCTGGGCTCAAGGCTAAATCCTCAGCCTTCTGGGGCAAGCCTCTTTAACTCCCCCATTCTTGGGGTCCAGGGCCAGGGGATGAGTTGTGTCCTGTGGCACCTGCAGGCAGGTGGGCTGTGCTTGCTTCAGGGCTGGGATCATCTTAGAGGTATCAGCCTGTAGCTTCCCTTCAATGGCTCCAAGATCATTCCCCACACCACCCCCCATTTCTGTTATTGGGGGCTTGGGGCTGGGCTCCTTGGGTCTCTAAGAGTTCAGGTGAGAAATTACTGATGTTCTAAGGCTAAGCCCTTGCCACTGTGCCTGTGCACAGTCAGGGTCTGCAGCAGTCAGTAAATCATAACTAATAATACCAAACAATAACAGCGATAATTTGCTGAATAGTCCCATTGCGTTCATACCCCATTCGCCCTCACAACGATTCTGTGAAATAGGGCTTGTTCCCTCTGCTGCTGCCACCCAACTCTAAGGCAACCCTCCCACACCTGGATTGTTGTGATCATCTTTCACCTGCTTTTACTCCTGCCCCTCTGAAGCTGTGCTGCCCGATATAATAACCCCATATAGCTATCAGGCACTTGGTATGTGCCTACTTTGAATTGAGATATGCTGCATGTAGAAAATACACACTGGATTTTGAAGACTTGGTCTGAAAAAATAGAATAACAGGTATCTCATGACTACATTTTTATGTAGGTGATATTGGAATGATAATATCTTGGCTATGTTGGGTTAAATTATATTAATAAATTAATTTCACTTGTTTCTTTTTACTTTTCTTTTTTTGATGTGGCTGCTAGAAAATGTAAAATTATATATGTGGCTTGCATTGTATTTCCTTTGGACAGCACTGCTCTAGAGGCTGTTATTGAACAGCAGCCAGATTGAGCCTTTAAATTGTAGCTGGGGCACGTTCTTCCTCTGCTCACACTTACTGCTCTCATCTCACACAAGATAAAAGCCAAGTCCTTACCATGGCCTTCAAGGCCCGACGCGGTCCCGCCTCCTGTTTGCTTGCAGATCTTACCTCCTACCATTCTCTCCTTTGCTCCCTGTGTACTGCCCACACTGGCTGTCCTGTAAATCTTTAAGATTGTTAAGTGTTCCTGCCTCAGGGCCTTTGCTGTTTCCTCCTCCAGGAATGAATTCCCCACCTTTTCACGTGCTACTCTCTCACTTGATTCAGATCTCTGCTCAAATGTTCCTTCCCCATAGAGTCCTTTTCTGTCCACTCTGGCTAAAATCAATGCCTTCTTGTTCCATGAGAACATTTATCCTCGTGTAACATGTTACAGAGTGAGTTGTCTTACTTTGTAATTGTTTGCCTCCTCAGTTAGAATGTGAGCTTTATGAAACCAGGACTTGGTCTTTTTTATTCACTGAAATATTCTTCATGGGAGAACTAGACCTTGAATAGAGTAGATGGTCAATAAATATTGGTTGAGTGACTGAAATTTACCAGTGACAAAGCTGAGATCCAGAAAGATGAAACTGCTTGCCCAAGATCACACAGCCAGGCAGGGACAGGTTTGGGAATAGAGCTCAGGACTTTTCCAGACCAGAGCCCCCATCCTCTCCCTACAGGTACTGCCTGCAGACTCTTTCCTTCCTCTTAGTCCAATCACATGGGAAGTACATGTGTCACCTTGGGGAGAGGGGACCAGGCTATGAAGAGATGGCAGTCTCTGTTTTTCTGGCATCTCTGATTTTTTCTGAGTGCTGGAGACTTCCGTGCTTAAGGACCTAGCTGCTTCCCACCTCTGGGCACCCAGACTCACTGGGGCGAGGGTGGGGGAATAGGGAGGTAGCACAGGGGTACAGGAGTGTGCTCTGCTCAGGGCTCAGGCAGACATTCCCTGCCTACTGCTGGGTGTGGGGCACTGGGAGGAGTTCATGGCCATGAGTGAGGGGACTACACCTCATGGAACTTGGGTTTGGGAAGACAGCAAGAAGGAGTGAGAGGCGTCTTAGAAGCCTGCCATGGTGGCTGGAGTAAATTGCAGAGCCCTCTGCCCAGCCAGTCATCCACCTCCTGGCCTGCCTGCCTGCCCACCAGTATGGGAGTGGGGGGACTCTCTAGCTGTAGTCCTTCGAAGGGCACCTTGCCCAGAGTGAGCAGCTTTGGATCCTGGAATGCTCTTCTCTCTCTCTCCTTTTTTTTTTTTTTTCCCTGTCTCGTGAACTCCTACATATCATTCAAGTCCTAGCTCAAATGTCCCTCCCTTGTCCAGACCATTTCTGACTCTCAGGCAGAATTAGTCCCCTTCTTCTGAGCACCCAAATGGCTCATTGTTCCTCCACCGTTCCTGCACCAATTGTTTATTTTGTGGTTATTTTTTTTCACAACAGCCTCCCTACTACACTGCAAGCTCCTTGAGGGTGGGACTGCCTTGTTCGTTTCTGTTTCCAGCCTGGAACTTGGTAATGCATAGGCTTTTATCATCATCATTATTGTCATCACTGTCATCACTTCCTTGGACTTGGTATTTATTGATGTGTTTTTGGCATGTGCTAAGTGCTTCCCCTGAACCATCTCATTTAATTCTCAGTGACCCTATGAGCTAGGAGCTTTATCATCCTTGTTTTACAAATGAAGAAACTGAGGCTCGGTGAGGTTCACAGTGTTTACACTGCCAGAAAGTACAGAGTTGGACTTGAATTTTTATCTTCTGCCCTTAGGTCATTGTGTCATTTGCTTTATGTGACCAAGGGGTGAAATGACCTTCTCTTCTCTATGGGCAGTAATTCAAGTATGTCTGTAAGGAGCTTGGGGAGCTGAGCAGCAGGTATACTTGGGGAGAAGGGAGCCCCATTGTTCCTTGTAGCTGGAGCACAGGGTGTGTGTAGGGCTCGGGAAGGTGGAGGAAAACAGAGGACCAGATCAGGAAGGACCTGGGGAAGATGGCGAGTTGGACTTGGGCCTTGCTGAGTTTGGGGTGCCTATGGGGTTTCAGCTTGGAAATGTGCTGTGGCAGTGGATCTATGAGTCTGGAGTTTGAGGGAAATCTGTGCTGGAAAAGATTTGGGGTTGTTGGCATGTGACAGATAGAGCTGTGGGAAGTGGGGGAAGGGCCAGGGGAGTGTGTGATGTGAATAGAAGAAAATGTCAAGAATAGAACTCTGTGGACGCCCTTCATTTAAAGGGCTGGTTGAGGTGAGGAGCTGATAAAGAAACTGGGGGGACAAACAGCAGGTAGCAGGTGAACCAAGACAAGTGGCTGCTACAGAAACTTTGAAAGGGCTCCATGACTATTTGTGGAATGAGTGAATGAATGAGCAAATGAATGGAGTGATGCATGCAGGTGGAGGCTCTGGGCTTGCTGATGGCCCCAGAGTCAAGGCTTCTCCTCTCCACTCTTGGATCTGCCCTCTGCTTACCCCATCTTCAGGGAGCTAAGAAGGGATTACTGTCCCTACATCATAGCTAGGGAAACTGAGGTTGAGAGAGGACAGGGGCCACCCAGACACCCTGGGTGAGAGGCTGGCAGTACAGGGACGGGGTGGCAGTGCAGGGACGGGGTGGCAGTGCAGGGACGGGGTGGCAGTGCAGGGATGGGGTGGCAGTGCAGGGATGGGGTGGCAGTGCAGGGATGGGGTGGTGAAGGAGGGTGCTTCCCTGTCCTGGGTCTTAGTGCAGGCGTGTTCCTGGCAGAGAGGGGTCTGCCATAGTAGTGGGACATCTTGGAATCCTATCTCTGGCCTGGGGTTTCTCATAGAAGAAACCCTAAAGTCTTGGAAATCTCAATGGTACTTGGAGGACTCCTGGAGATCACCTAGTCAACCCCTTATTTTATAGATGGGAAGATTGAGGCCCAGGGAAGGAAGAAACTCGCCCAAGTTCATAGTGATAGAAATAATAATAATAGCCAGCTACCATTTAGTGAGCACCTGCTGCATGCCAGGGGTTTCACATCTGTCCTTTTGTTTTTTCCTACTATTTCCTTCGTAGTCTCTGTTCCTGCAGATGAAGAATCTGAGGTTCAGGAAAGTCAAGTGATTTGTCTGCGGTCACACAGTAGGCAGGCCTGGGCCATGATTTGGACCCAGATCTCTTTGACACCAAAGCTTGGGCTCATTCCTGTGCCCTCTGGGCCCTCCCAAATCCCAGGACCCAGGTCTCCTACTTCCCAGGCCAGAAGATTTTCTCTACTGGCTGCAGTTTCTGCAGGACCCAGGCAGTGACTGAGGAGGGCCACAGCAAAACGGAGGGGGTCACTGTCCAGCCTTGAGTGTTGGACATGAGAAGGCAAACGGGAGAAGGAAGGAGGAGAGTGGCTCCCCACTCCTGCCCCATGGTCCAGTCAGCCAGGCCACTAGCAGCCTTGTTCTCTCCCTCCCTGGGGGCTGGAGCTGCCTCTCCACCTCTACCCGCCTGCCTGAGTGGGGCAGAGCTCGGCTTCATGTATTATTAATAGCACTGCCAGCCTTCCTGTTTTCACGCTGATAACCTGCAGGGCGGGTGAGTGGGAGGGAGGGAGAAAGGTGGCAAACCCTGGAGTTTTGAGGGCCCCTCCCACCTCGCTAGAGCAGCTCTGCGGGGGCTGGCCCAATCCCAAGTCTCTGAAGTTGGCTTCCAGAGCCTCCCCCATCTGAGCCCATGGGAGGGGACCAGGGCCCTCCATGGGGAATTCATGTGGAAGGTTAAAAAGTGTGGCTCTGGGAGGTGCTCCGCCCCTCACTCCATCTAGGACAGCAAGGGCTCAAATGACCTTGGCCCTCCCTGGTGGCAGGTGTGCCCTTATCCAGGTGGCCACAGGGCTCAGGGCTGAGGACTCAGGTGTGAGCTGGCCTCTTCAGGCCTCCCACCCATGCCTGATCTTTTCCCCTCTAGAGCCCACCTTGAAGGCCAAGAGCAGGGTGCAGATGGTGCCAACCCCTGCCAGGGTCAGGGTGGGGTGGGGTGAGTAAGAGCCACCCCCTTTGGGCCAGAGGACAGACTGGAGGCGTTTGTTTGGGCCTGTTAGTGTTTATTCTTCCCAGCTTCTTGCTCAGTGACATTACTTTGGAAGCCCGAAATTGGTGATGGTGGGAGTGTTTACACCACAGAAATTGGCAAATGCTACAGATCAAAGGCTCCCACCCCCAGAACCAGTTGTTAAATATTTCCTAGCACAGCCTTGGGGACAAGGTATGGAAGGCTCTGCTTTAACCTTGAACATGCCTATACTTCTGCCTTTAGCCTCTGCCTAAGATGCTTCCTGGAATTCTAGTGTCTTCCTACGCTGAATCTTTTTTTTTTTTAAAGATTTATTTTATTTATTTATTTCTCCCCATCCCCTTGTTGTTTGCACTTGCTGTGTCTCTTTGTCTTTCTTGTTTCTTTATGAGGCACCAGGAGCCAAACCCAGGACCTCCAATGTGGGAGGGAGGTGCCTAATTGCTCGAGCCACCTCCGTTCCCTGCTTTGTTGGGTCTCTCCTTATTTTTTCCTTCTTGTGTCTCTTGTTGTGTCATCTTGTTGCATCTGCTTGTCACGCCTGCCCATTGCGCCAGCTCACTGTCTTCTTTGGGAGGCACCAGGAACCGAACCAGGGACCTCCTTCGTGGTAGGTGGGAGCCCAATCGTTTGAGCCACATCTGCTTCCCACTCTGAATCTTTAATAATAATAATAAAAGCAGCTAACATTTATTGTGTGCTTATTAATTATGTCCTATTTTAAGAGCTTTATAAGTATCAATTCATTCATCTTCACTGCTCTCCAATGAGTAGGCACTATAATAATTTCCATTTTACAGGTGAGGTAACTGAGGCACAGAGAGGTTAAGGAACATTGGAGCTGCTAAGCGGCAGAGCCAGGACCCACGCCTGGCTCAGGGGCCCCGTGCTGCAGCTACTACATTGCCACTGCCTCACTGCAAAGAGCACTTGTGGGGTGCCTCCTGCGGGGTCTTTCTGGCTGTCCTGACATGCACAGCCTCCCTGGCTGACCTCCTCTGTCGTCTCCGAGGAACTGTGCATTGAACACACAGAACTGCCTAGGTCTCCATTATCCCTCCAGACTGGGAGCTCCTTGAATGCAGGGCCTGCGTCTGATTCATCTGGTGCCCTCAGGGTCTGGCACAGGAGCAGGCACCGAGGTCCCTTGCTGAATGAACCACTAATGCAGGGAATCACGGGGAGCCTTTGGCATGGTGCCTGGCACATTGTAGTTACTCAGATGTACAGTGTCCAGTAAACAGCAGCTATAATTATTAGAGAGCAGGCTCAAATCAGGCAGCAAAACATTTTTGTTGGTGCCTTCCATATGCCAGGCCTTGGTTCCAGGAGCTGGAGATGACAACAGCAAACAGGATGGAAAAAATCTCTCTTCTCTTGGAGCTTATGTTCTAGGGGAAAACATGCACTAATCAAGATAAAGAAGTAAAATATAAAATGTTTAGTGATACATGCAAAGAAGAAAAAGTAAAGCAGGGAAGGGAGATAGGAAGAGTCAGGGGAAGGTCAAAATTTTGATAGCTTGGTCAGGAATCTGTCAGACTTAACTGAGAAGGTGATATTTAAGGAAGTGAAGGAGCAAGCTCTCTTATTAATAGGGGGAAGATCATTCTAGGCAGTGCAAAGGTCCTGGGGTTATGAAGGGCCTCAGAAGAAGCAGGAGCTATGAGGGAAGGGAGTAGGAGAAGGCTCTGCTTTTTGTAGCTAAACACAGTCTTGCAACTCTTTTTTTTTTTTTTTTTCTTTTTTCTTTTTTCTTGAAAATGGAATCCTTGTTGCAAGTCTTGCAGCTCTTGATGACATCCTTGGGCTTTCGTAGATCCAGATGCAGCACAGAACTGCCTCAGTTTCCCCTCTAAGACTCCTGCCAGCTGCTCCCCTGTCTTGGCCACAAAAAGTCCTGTCCAGAGTGCACTGCTGGTCTGGAATGGCACCACATTGCCTTTGGTTTCTGCTGCCCTCTTTGCCCACCACCTTGCACCTCAGGGAACACTGAGTCTATGGTCTGGTTCACCAGGCACTAACCCCTGGACTGGCCACTCCCTGTAGCTCCTGCTTTCCAGCCACTCCCCTCCGTGTTCTTGAGGTCCAGCCTCCAGGGACAGCCTTCCCAAGAACAACGCAGCTTTCTTCTCAGAGACGGTGTGATGCAGGGCCTGGAGAGGCTGGCAGTCTGGGGATGGGGTGGTGAAGGAGGGATGAGCTGGTCGGTGGCTGCTCCTGGAGGAGAGGGCTGTGAGTTCAGTGGGCACGGGGGACTCTGTAGTGGTCTTTTACCTCTCCAGGACTGCTGAGCGGACGTAGTGCCAGGGCAGGGAGTGTGTGGACTGGATTTATTTGTCCAATGCCACACCCCACCCCGGAGCCCTGTGTTCAGCATCGTAAATAAAACCCGCCCAGTAAATCTCCCCTGTAAATTTTCTGCAGAGAATTTCATTACTCGTCTGGATTCCAGTCATTAAGTTTTAGTCCGATTTAGAGTTGTCCTGATGGCTGTGTAAATCATGCCTGCACCCTGGGGAGTGTGAACTCTGGGGAGAAATCACCTCTGGGCCTGTGGGCGTGACAGCTCAAGCCTGAAGAGCTGGACCCAAGGCTCTCCTGCCGGGCTGTCGCAGGCAGTGGGGTGTTGGCTGCTGGCACCTTGCCCTGGAAAGGAGCTGTCCCTAACTGAGTGCCTAACACATGCCAGGAACTTCACACAAGCCCTGCGAAGTAGGAATTATTACCCCCATCTTAAAGAATGGGACCGAGGAACAGAGAGGGAGGTTTGTACCTGGCATGGCCTGACTTTGAGCTCAGGTTTATCTGACTTCAAATCCACTGTCTCCACTGCCTCCACTGCCTCCTAGCTTCATGGCTGGAGGAGTCTGTAGGGAACCTGCACATGCCAGCCCATCTACGAAGCATTCCTTGGTTGCCAGTTGGAGTCAATCCCCCTGCACTAACTGTGAACCACTCTGGGGGCCCTTATCACCCCCACTAGCCTTCTGTGACCCTTCATCTGCTGACCTCTCTTACATATGGCTCCCTGGGCCTTTCATTCATATCTCATTCATAGCCATTTACACCCTTGTAAATATACATCCGGTGCTATGACTGGTTATTGTCTTTCTGCCCTTTTAAGATGTCTGCTTCAAGAAGGTAGCAGCCACATCTGCTTGGCTTTCCAGCATCTAGTCAGTATTTGGCACAGCATAAGTGATTAATAATTTTTATTTCATGGATGAATGGAATAATAAATGAATGAATGAAGTAGTCACCACAGATGGGGGACAGAGGAGATATCAATATGCCAACACCTCTCATGTATAGGTCAGTTGGATTCTCAAAGCCCAGTAGATCTGAGATCTGAGTGGGCAGGGAGGATTATGGAGCCTCATGCCCAGGCCCCAACTCAATGCCAATCTCAGCTTCTCCTAACTCTAGCACCAGACCCAACTCAAACTCCAACCCCTCAGCTTCAACCCCTACTGACCCATCTCCCTCTGGTCTCAGCCTCAAAACCTAGCCCCAAATGCAACTCTCAGTCCCTGCCCCAAATCCACCTCCAAACTCTGACTCTGACCTCAGTCTCAACCCAACCTCAGACCCAAACCCAATCCCAGCCTCATCCTTAAGCCTAAACTCAAACCCATCCTTAACTCTAAACTCAACCTCAACCTCAACCTCACCCCTACCTCTGATAAAACCTCAGCCATAACACTCAGCTCCAACCCAATCACAGCCTCAACCTCAATCTTAGCCCCCACCCTGGTTCAATCTCAAAGTCAGCTTCAGTCTCATCCACAACTCAAACACAGACCTAATCTCAACCTTGGCCTCAATACCAGATCCAATCTCAACCTCGACTTTACAGTCAACCCTAGACTCAGCCCCAGCTCCAATCCTGACTTCAATCTGAACTCCAGCCTTAGCCCCAATCCTAAATCTAAATCCAAACCTAACCTGAGCCACAGCCTCATTCTCAATTTCAGCCCAGCCCCAGCTCCAGCCCCAACGTCACTAGACCGTCCTTGGGAAAGCAGTGGCTCCTCACTTGTGGGACAGCTATGGTCACCAGATGTTGGCTGTCCTGGAGGCCTGTCTTCCTTTCCGCCCACCTGCGTTACAGCTCAGAGAGGGCAGGAGCTCTCCTGGCTCCTGTGAGAGCTCAGTAATACTTTCTCACGCCTGTATAGTGTTATTTATTTATTTATTTATTTTTTAAAAAAGATTTATTTATTTATTTATTCATTTATCCCCCCCTTGCTGCTTGTGCTCGCTGGGTCAGCTAACCACGCCGAGCCGGCGGGCTTGCCTTCACCAGGAGGCAACGGGAGCCCTACTGATTGAGCCACAGCCGCTTCCCTATATAGTGTTAGAGTTTACAAACCACATCCACACCCACCAGCTTATCAGCTCCTCTAGCAGCTTGGGAGGGGGTGTGCCTTTCTTTGTGTTGAGCAGGAAGAAATGGAGGTTAAACCCTTCAGCTGGTTTGGGGCAAAGGTAGTACTATAACCTGCTCCTTCTGACTCTAAGTTCAGTGCACACTCTAGTTCCCTGCGACCTGTGAGGGAGATGAGAGGGGTCCTTGGTTCTGTGTGTGTGCACCCATGCATGATGTATGTAACAGCAGGGATCTCCCATCCCCCAGCACATTTGGGTGGTCTCCACTAAGGGATGTGACATAAGCAGTCTCAATGTTTTCCACTCTGAGTTCAGGAGACTTTGTAAGGCAGAGATGCCGAGAGAGAGAGCAAGAGGGCTGAAGAGAGCTGTGGGTGGGGTTGAGGAGTCAAGGTCCTGGTGGGAGACGGAATCCCCCTCTGATGGTTTACATGGAGAGATGGTAATGAGCAGAATACTTACAGAGGCGTGGGTGGAACTGAAGAGGCGACAGGGATGGCGAGGCCCTAGCTGCAGCGGAAGCCCTTACCACCTGTGGGCTGATGGGATATGGGGTGGAAAGGGTGCTGTTGAAGCCCAGGGAGAGCTGGTGTTGCAGAGGAGGGGATGCCTGGTGCAAGCTGTGGTCCAGAGAAACGCAACCATCGCTAGAAAGGTTGTCCAGGAGGGAGGGAGTGGGGAAGGAATCCCTGCCCTCCCTCTCCTTGCTCCCTCCAGTCTGCTGGTACCACCCATCAGCTGAGCCAGAAGCCAGAGGCCAGGGGACCCCAGCAGGACTGAGAAGGGCAGTGAATGAATCTGGGGCAGGGGATCAAATGGAAAATAAGTAGTCTAAGGAGAAAGAGATTCCGACGAGCAGAGCATCAAGGAGAGACAGACAGACAAAGAGGGACAAAGCGCGGTACGGAATGTGTGAGAGATGGAGTGAGAAAGGGCTCAGCCTGTTTGTCTGGGCGGGTCTGCTGAACCCAAATCCAGCTCATCTGCATCTCCTCAAATAAACTTCTGGGAAGTGAATGCTCAAAGCTGGCAGAGTGCAGAGAAGTCAGCAAATATGTGCACAGTGAATTCCAAGCCTTCTGTTCCCAGCTTCTGGGGAGAGCAGTAGAGTGTTGGGGTGTCCTCCCCCTCTCCACCCTGCCCCCTGTCTCTCTGCTCTGATCCTGGGGAATGGGCTCCACCCTGGGCTCACAAAAAGGAACAGGGAGAGGGGTCCTCACCCAGCAGATTGGAGGTCCAGGGAAATACAAGTAACACTGAAAAGTAAAGCTGGTCCCTGAGGTTTACTCAGGCCTTCTCATGCAAGATTCGATGGTATCCTCTGTGAGACAAACTGTATGAGGATAACAGTTCCCATTTTACAGATGAGGAAATTGAGGTTCATAGGGAAGGGGCTTGTCTGAGGCTGTGTATGAGTCAGTGGCAGAGCTTTAAACTTGGGCCCAGACGGAGCTGAGGTCCTGGCCCCAGACTGGCCTCTGAACATGACACAATACTAAACTCTGAACAGGGTCCCAGACTGAGCCCCTGCCCTATTTGGGCTGAGAAGCGGGACAATCCAGGAGAGCCTCTAGGTATTCTCAAGCTAATTCTCATGCTGTGGATAGACTCTTGGAGTATCCATGAGGCTTTGGGATTTCTCTAAAAGAAACTTTTACTGAAGAAAGATTGCTGTTCCTTATGAAACACTTATTACATGCTGGGCACCAAGCTAAAGCACTTTGCATGGATTAGCTCATTTAATCCCCTTGACAATTTGTGAGTTCAATATTATCATTACCCTCATTTAATAAATGGAGATGTAGAGGTGCTGCAAGGTTAACTATCTTTTTCATGACCTCATAGCTGGTACGTGGATTCAAACCCAGGTCTGTATGACTCCAGGTTTCCAACATTATGATATGTTGCCTAAAGGGACCAGAGATTGTAGTTCTTCCCTCTTCTTTCCCTAACCAGGATGGGCAGTAGGTAGGCTTGGTGGGCACAGCTCTCAGGCCTTCCAGCCCTGGCTTGGACCACACCTGGGTAAGTCTTAATCCAAGGTGTGGCCTGTGATGGAGGAGATTGGATAGCAAGAAGGAGAGGGGAGCCCGGAGGATCTGTGGGCCACGGAAGGAATATGGGCTCTATTCTCAGTCTTGCACTGGACAAAATACCTATACCCAGTACACACATGGGCACGCTACACACTCCTGAGAGGTATGTGTCTGCCTGCCAAGAGAAGGTGCTGAGTGTGTGTGTGTGTAGCTTCTTCCTACCGTCCCAGTGCCATGCGCGGTGATAGGCATGTGAAAGACCCAGGTCAGGACTGTGGGGAGATGAGAGAGGCAAAGGTCACTTTCCAGGAAGTCTGGACTAAGGCTGAGCCTCCAGGGAGAGCCCAAGTCTCCTGCCGCTGTCTTTTCCCCTAGGAATCCCCTTCCTGTTTCTTCCAGTTCCCTCATCATCAATAAGTCCCCTCTTGAGTCTCACCCTAGGGATTCCCAGGAAGGAGAAGATGCAGAATCCCAACCTTTCCATCTGTGGGTTAGCGTGAGATGTGGGGATGCTGTGCTTTGGAGCCAGGAGATCCGGCATCTTCTTTGTGGTTTAGGGCAAGCCCCTTGCCCTCTCTGGGCTTGTTTCCTCTTGTGCAAAGGGAGGGAGTTGGCCTCAGTGATCCCTGGGATCTCGTCACTCTGATTTTCCTGCCGGCTCGCCAGCTCTGATCCTGGCAGCATTTCCTCATTTCTGCTCCTCCCTTCCCATCTCCAACCTCTGGCCAGAGCCTCTGGCCATGGTGCTGAAGGCGGTCTCGGCCTCTGCAGGGGCTTGGAGGGGTGGAGCTGAGCGTCAGGATTGGCAAGGGCACAGGAAAACCACCCTAACTGAGCACCTACTATGTACCAAGCCCTTGGCTGCTCACTTCACGTGCATTGTCATATTGAATGATCACAGTATCTTTTGGTGGATGAGATTATTACAGGGAAATAATTTCTGTAATATTCAGGAGCTGAGAGTCCTGTCCCACCCTTCCAAGAAGCAGAAAGCTTCTATCCTGATTTTGGATTTCAAGCAACCCTGGTTCCCAGAGTTGGTCCTGGGACAATTAGGGGTAGTTGAGGAAACAGTGACATGCAGAAATGGTTGATAAAACTGTGAGGAAATGTCTGTTGACATTGATTCTGAGCCTGCGGCCAGAGATGAATGATTGAAACACCAGTCTTGTTAAAACGAGAGCCCATTTGATTTCTCTCCCCTGCACTGCATGCGATTTCGCTGGAGGGAAGTTAGCAATCAGCTAATTGACATTGAATTAACCATGAAACTCAGCCCGTGCCTTCTCTCTGAAGCACTCTCTAGCAAGACTTTATCAAGGCTTTGAATTATTGATTATTACTTATAGCTCTGATGGGGTGATTTCCTTTTATTTGTTTTCACGTTGGGTGTCCTTCATAAGTGTCCCTGAGAGTGGGAGGCACCCAGATGGCAGAGATTTTTGCCAGGGGAGCAGGGAGGAGAAGACTGCAGTCCAGGGAGGGTAAGCCTGGACAGTCCATCCTGCCTCAGAGAAATAAACCTGTATTTGTTAAACCACGGGAGCCTTTGCTTGTTGCTGTTGCTGCTGTTACTGTAGCAAAGCCTAGCCTAACCTGGCTAACAGGGGCTCTTCCTGGCCCATGACACCATGCTTAGAGTCTCAGTGGGGCTGGGGTCCCTGTCCCTGTCACTTACACTCTATCTGTAAGGTTGATGTCCATTTCAACTCCTTTACATACCTGAATATTTCTCCATCATCCAAACCAAATGGCCTTCTGTACTCTACTTGTGTATTTTGGGGCAGGGGGTTCACTCTCTTTTGAGGCAGTCTTTTCACAAATGCTCAGCTCTGACTGTCTCCCCCTTGGAATTTTCTATGTACCTCCACTGATCTGACCACTTTCACATGGAGCCCAGAATTTTTTTATTCCTTTTACCTTATGACAATCTTTCAAGGATCTGAAATTAGAGATCTAAGGTTTCTCCTCTCCAAACCAAATATCTTTTCAATCATTCCTCACAAGAGTAGATTTTCAGTCCCCTCCTCTTTTCTTGGGAATCCAGTGTGTCCAGGAGCTTCCAAAATCATGGCACCTATAACTAGTTGTAATATTCCATGTATGGTCTAGGAGGGGTAGAGCTGAACAGAACCATCACCTTCTTCAAACTAGATATTAGACCTTTAATGATGCAGCCCAACTGGGAGGAATAGCTTTGGTTCTGTGGCAGAGACTTTTACTGCTTATTGGATTCATGTGCTTGCCATACTTCCTAGCTTCCTTGTTGCCAGGCAGGGCCATGCAACTAATTCTGCTCAGTGGTCTGTGAGCAGACATAATATGTGAATCTCCTGGAATGAAACATTTAAAGAGCCAGTGAGGGACATTCCAGCTCTTTCCCCCTGCCATGGTGACCTGGAAGCCCTGGATTTCAAATGGTATTGCTATAGGAACAAGCAATCTGGATCCCGGAGTCACCACTGGAGAGAGCTGCCTTGAAGAGTTGCTGGATCCACAGTGGACTTTTATGAGCATAAATAAACCTTTATGCATTAAGTCACAGAACTTTTTGTTGCAGTGGTTATTGTTTCTGTAGCACAGCCTAGCCAAAGTTGACTAACAGGCCATCATGCTGCTCACTCACATTCGTCTTTAAGTCCCTTTCATCACCTATGTAACACCTTGTGCTAAGCCCTAGTCTCCCTTAGCTGGACTTTGTAGTGAATCTTCTTATTCGTTGACTTTGAGCTTCTTAAGATCAGTGCCCATATTTTATCTTCCTTGCATTTCCCCAGAGCTTAGCCTGATACATAGAGGACATTAATCTCTGAAGAGGGGAGGGAATAAGGAAAGGATCTTTTGGGTTCATCAAGATGGAGGTAGAAAATATCCCCTAAGATATTTCTTTGGAATGAGGCAATCTAGACTCAAAATCTCTAGTTCCATCACTGACCAGTGGTGTGTCCCTTGGCTAGTTACCTATCCTTTATACGTTTCTTTTCTTTTTTTTTTAAGATTTATTTTTTATTTATTTATCCCCCCCCCCATTGTTTTGTGCTTGCTGCCTGCTCTCTGTGTGTTCTTCTGTGTCTGCCTGTCTTCTCTTTAGGCAGCACCAGGAACTGATCTTGGGACCTTCCATAGTGGGAGAGAGGCGCTCAATCTCTTGCACCACCTCAGCTCCCTGGTCTGCTATGTCTCTTATTGTCTCTCCTCTGTGTCTCTTTTTGTTGCGTCATCTTGCTGCGCCAGCTCTCCGTGTGGGCCAGCACTCCTGTGCAGGCCAGCACTTCTGCACGGGCCAGCACTCCGCATGGGCCAGCTCTCTGCTTGGGCCAGCACACTGTGCGGGCCAGCTTGCTTTTCACCGGGAGGCACCGGGAATCGAACCCTGGACCTCCTATATGGTGGATGGGAGCCCAATCGCTTGAGATGCATCCATTTCCCTTTTATACATTTCTGATTCCTCATCTGTCAAATAGTGATAGTAGGCCAGCCTCTTAGAATTTGAGAAAGTAATAATATATTTTATAAAAAGTGTCTTGCACATTGTGTAGTAAATAAATGGCAGATGTCACCACCACCACCACCACCACCACCACCACCACCACCATTGGGATAAGGGAATATTGTACTCTACATCAAGGTGGAAAGCAGAAAAGAGGATCATTCAGGAAGGGTCTCAGCCTCAAGGCAGTCAGCGGTGGAGACTTTAGCAGGTGCAGGCTCAAGTAGCTCTTCTGTGGTTTGGGTCAGACATCCCAGGCACAGCATCCCTGCGACAGTATGCCTCAGAGGAGGGTCCCTTCCCCTTCCTCACTGGACTTGAACTAAAAAGATATGTTTTGCCTATGGTTACATCTACCTGGGTGGTTCCTCCAGTAGAACTTGACTTGGCTCCAGCAGAAATGTGGGCAAGGTGATGGGATAGTTGGAGCCATACCACACTGTTGGCAAGTGTGGAGTATGTAGAGGATGGAGGGCAGCCTCTGAACAGATGCCACACTAGAGGTGGACGTCACACATGGGCAGATGTCATCCAAGATGGTGCTTGTGTGCCATTCAGGGGTCATCCCAGAGAGGTGTCACTGTGCAAATACACATCATTTTAGATGCCTAATGTCCTTGTGAAAGAAGAGAAGGGAGGGAGCATATGTTTTTTGAGCACCTACTGCATGCAAGGTATAAATGAAATCTAATTTAATCCTCACAATTTTGTGATGTAAAGATTAATATTCCCATTTGAGAGATGAGGAAACCGAGGCCTAGAAAGTATACGAGAGGGACCCGAGCCCAAACTTGCCCTCCTTTTAATATACCACCTGCCTCCCAAGACTTGTTCTCTGGCCCAAACTTTCACTACCCTTCACCTTGAAAGATTCATCCCTAGTCCCCAGGCACTGTGGTATGTTCTGAGCCTCCAATTTCCTTCCCATAAGTGGCGATAATAACAACACCTACCTTTTAGTATTCTTGTGAGGCTTAAGTGACTTGATAAAGACAAGGCATTTAGCATAGTGCCTGGCACAGAGTAAGCATTATTTCAGTGTTAGTCATTATTATCATAATAGCTAACATTTATCAAGTCCTATATATACTATTTCCAGGCCTGGTGCTAAGTGCTTTACAGGGTTCACATGATTAAATCCTCAAAACAACCCTGTGAGGCAGGTGTTAGTGTCCTCAGTTTCAGCTGGGGAAATTGAGGCTTAAGAGAATTTAAGTGAATTACTCAAGTTCACTCATAAGGGAATGTCAGTGTAGGAGTTTGAACCCTGGTCATCCGACTCCAGAGGCTATGCTATATATGGCCAGAGCCAAGGAATAATAATAATAATAATAATAATAATAATAATAATAATAATAATAATAATAATATAACTTCCATGTATTGAGTGGTTATTATGTGCCAGACACAGTGCTAAAACCCCATTATACAAATTATTTCTGTTTTCAAAACCATCTTCTAGGAGGCAGGTCCTATAATTAGATGCATTTTTACATATAAGACTGAGAGTAAAAATACTAGGTAACTCACTTAAGATCTCACAGCCAGGAAACTGCAGTGTGGGACTTGAAGCCAGGTCATTGACAGCCCATGCATTTAACCACTGTGCTGAATCACCTTAAGAGCGGGGTCCATGGTATACATCCTTCAAATGTGATGTGATGCTTGGATTAAAAAATTGTTTACAAAATACAAACCGAAATCAAAATGATTCAGGGCGTTTTAAGAGGGAGAGATAAATAAAGATTTACTGTGTAAAGGCTGATACAAAAGAAGTAGGAGCTGAAATTGCTGGTATTCCAGTGGCTCCAGATGGTTTGAGCAGGTCACGACCAGTTCCCACTCATTGTGAGCTGGCCATTGTCGGTCTGGCTTGCTTCAAGCCAGTCTGAATCAGTTAGATCTGGTTGCTGCTAGTTGGGACCAACCTGAACTGGATTGACCTAGTTTAAGTCCTTCTATTTCTTCAGGTTGACTTCCATTAGCATTACAGTTTTGACTCTCTGTGGAAATTCTTCTCTTGGACTCCCTGGTTTGGTGGCTTCAGTTGGGGTCCTGGTGAGGGAGAGAGTGTAAGTAAATTATTAACCATCAGGAGCAGCCCTTGGACCCTTGGGGGTCTACAGCCCAAAAACCTCAGCTGGTGAGCCCTGGCTTGGCCAACTCTGCCTGAGCGTCCTCTCCTCAATTTTCCTTCAGACTTTGCTCCTGTGAAATCCCCTGGCTGCATGCCCTCCCCCAGCCTTGCCCTATCCAAGTAGACTTTTCCTTCATTTTCTTTTTGAAGGTACAAACATAGGGGGTCTGAACGAACGAGGAGACCTATATCCATCCCAGATTGATGGAACTTGTCTGGGATGTCAGGGCCACGTGTGGGTAGTGCTTCTGTGATGGCAGGTAGGTGAATGTTGCTTACTCCATTCCCAGACCCTGAAACAGATGTGCTCCCACCACTACACTGGAAATTCAATTCAACATTGATGTGTGTGTGTGTGTGTGTGTGTGGCGGGGGAGGCTGGGGGAGGAAGGTGGGCAGAAAGGGCAGGGGCTGGCTAATGGGACACCACATCAAATTATCATTGCGCAGAAACCCTGCCCCCTTCAGGGAATAACATGTGCCAAAGGGAATGAGGAGCAAGCAGGTGTGGGGAACAGGGGCCCCATGCAGACTGGCCTCCCACCCTGGGCTTGCTGCTCTTTCCCAGCTGGTCTGGGTGGTGAGGGAGCTGGGGGACTGATCAGACCCAGCAAACACTAGAAATTCAGAAGCAGCCATCTCCTGGAGGCTGACGCTCCCCCAGGACTGGCTACCTCCTCCTTCCCCATTGGTGCCATGCATAAGGCATGAATGTGTTGGCTAGCGGATGGGGCCAGCTACCCAGTTGGGAATTTATATCTTTAGAGCCAGAAGGAACTTGTGCAACAAACTTATGCATGATCTATCAGATGTTCAGTAACAGGGCCTTCTCATGTTCCTTTCACTGGCTTGCAGGATTTATTCTATATATTTAGAGAGGGCAGGCTCAAAAGAGGAGGGTCCCCTGCCTCCCAGGCCAGTGCCCTTTCTGCTATGTGTTGCAACCCCCTTCCCTCTGTTGAAGGCATAATCTGCTCTGGAAGGAAGCCTTCTGGGAGCAGACCTCATTCTCTACCCCCTTCGTTCTACCATCCTGCCACCTCTACCTACTCAGGGGCTGACTGTGCCCAGGGACTGACTGAGGGTCAGGGACAGCTGGACCTGGGAAGCCAGCTGAGCCCAGGGACTGACCCTGACCAGGGCTGCAGTGGGCTCAAGGATGGGCTCTATCCAAGATCAAACTCCTCTGTGCTCAGGTACCATTTGTGCCAGGAAACTACCTGTGCCCAGGAAATATTGGGGCTGGGGGAGGCAGAAACGCTCTCCCCTGGAAAGAGTCCCATGCCTGGCAGGCAGGCCGCCCCGGGTCTGGTGTGAGAGCCTGTGGCAGCAGCTCCTATTCTGGGGCAGTGGGAGGAGGGAGCCCTACCCTCAACACAGGTCATCTCAGACATTCTCCCATCTAGGAGCCGGGTGCAGGGGAAGGAAAACGAGAACACAGAGTTGCTGAGTGCTTGCTCTGCTCTGTGTCAGCACAGTGAGGTCCTTTCTTCCCATTGTCCCCTGGACAACCCCATGAGGCAGTAATTATCATCCCCATTTACACATGAAGAAACTGAGGTTCCCTGAGGTGAACATTCTTTTCTGGTCTTTTGGATTCTGAAACTCTTTTGCCCACAAGGTTGTGGACTTACCATTCACCACCTTGCTTCCCTGGGTGCAGGCAGAGGTTGGGGGCTTCTCCATTTCATGGAGGAGGAAACTGAGGAAGGATCAGAACCCAGACCTCTTGCCTGCAGTTGGCAAGTTAACCCTGTTCGTGCTAGGGCTCCTGGCTTTTGGGGGGGAGGGCAGTTGGCGGCCTGGTAGGAAGGGCTTCCTGTGGGCTGCATTCCTGGTTGCTGTCTTGGAGGCGGGCAGGCTGGGGTGCCGAGGCCATCGGCCCCATCACAGGCCCCCTTTCATGCTGCTCAACAAGGCTTCTTCAGAGCCCGGGCTCGGCTGTGCAAACACACCCATCTGGGCCGCTGGCTGAAGGGGGGCAGCGGAACTCCCCCCTGCTGCTCCTGACCTTCTGGACAAAGGGAGCTTTGGCCCTGTGGGGGACCCCAGGGAACTCGGGGCTCCGGAGGGCTCAGCCCCTGCTCAGCCCCTCATGGGGGACAGTCCTCGTGGGTTGCCGCTTGCCATTTTCTTCAACGCTGGAACTCTGACTCCGACGGTGTTTCCTGCTGAGGCCTGGCCCTCTCCTGCCCCTCACTAGGGCCAACACCCAGCGCCGGCCAGGGAAGATAGAACAAAGGCTGCAGGCAGAAAGGAACTTGAGGGGGCAGGCAAAGGGGCATCTGAGCAGCCTCCCAGTCTAAACCCCCATCCTCACGGAGTTGATATTTTCACGGAGGAGAAAGACACAAATCAAATAATCACACACAAAAATGGTAAATAGTAACCAACTCACATAGTGATTCTCAGGCTCCAGGCGCTGTTCTAAGTGCTTTCCACATATGAGCTTGCTGAATCTTCATATGAACCCTATGAGGTGGGTCCTGTTTTTATTTCCATTTTATAAATTAGGCCACTTAGGCACAGAGAGGTTGGGTGACTTGCCCAAGCTAGTAAGTGGCAGAGCCAGGATTTGAACTCAGGTAGTGTGTATTCTTAACAACAAGGAACCTTTACAAACCACCTTAGGGCAGTCACAGGGGGAGCTGGCGTGGGGAAATGGGGAAAGGTGGGTGGCTGAGGTGGACCAAAAGCAATACTAAGGCTTTGGGGGAGGGAAATGGGACCTGAGCTTAGGGGAGATCACTCTGGCTGCTGTGTGGAGGGCAGACTGGGGTGCCCAAGAGCCTGGAGGCTGTCACAGAGTACAGGGGAGAGGTGAGGGGGATGCAGCCTGGGTCAGGACAGGGGCAGTGGACATGGAAAGAGGAGGGCAGGTTTGGGAGGGCTGTGGGTTTCAGAATGGCCATCCAGGCAGCTGAGCGGAGGTGGGAGTGAGGGTGAGGGCGAGGACACCGCCCTGTGTTTGGGGAGTGAGCAAGCTAGCTTTGACCCAGGGGCTCTCTTCACCAGCCTGGCAGGAACACCCTGACTTCCCTGCCTCCCCGGGGTCTTCTATTGCTGTCACCTTCCATCCCCAAGCGCTCAGGGTAGAGGGGGTCAGAGGTCAGAGGAGGACACTCCCCGCCGTCCCGCGGACCTGAATCCTGACTGTCCCTCTTACGTGCTGTGGGACTTTGGGTGAGTAGCTTAATGTCCTTCTGGAACTGGGGCAATGGTGCCTCCCCCACAGACCTGTGCAAGACGAGGGCTGTGAAAGTGAACTGCCGAGGTAAACTGCTGCTGCCGTTTAAGAGCCTCCTTTAGGCTCCCTCCAGCGTGACCGGGAGGGAGGCTGGGGAGAGGACTCAGGATGCTGGTGGATTCTGGTCTCCAAGATGTCATGTAACAACATGCCTTCCCCTCTTGCCTCGGTCTCCTGATCTGGGACGTGAGGACTCCAAGGGGAGTGCAGCAGCCAGGGTGGTCCTGCCAGGCAGGTAGAAAGAGCACCACTGCTGGAGTTCAGCACCTGGGAGGGAGCTGGCCCGAAAGGGTGCCTCCCACTCATTCCAAGGTCATTCCCTCGTCCGCTGAGCACGTGCTATGTGCCAAGCCCTGTCCTAGGAGCTGCAAGGTGGCAGTGAAGCGAGATCGGCAAAGTTCCACTTTCCAAAGCTCACTTTATAGTGGGGAGAGAGGCAGTAATAAGTGGAAAAAACCAACCAAGAGGACTGCAACAACAAAATGTGCAAAGACAAAAACCAAAACGATCAAAACCCTGGTGACGTAAATCAGGATAGAGGCTCCTTTAGATGGGGATCTCAGGAGAGGCCTCCCTAAGACGACGACAGGTGAGCCGGGGCGTGGCTGATGAAGAAGCCAGACCTGAGAAGTGTAGGGAAAGAGAGGGCCTTGAAAGCTGCTAAGCTTAGGGGACTAGGGAGAAAGGAGTGATGTAGGAGAGGTGTCTGAGGGGTTCCTGTGGGGCTTTGCAGACCCTTCTAATAGCGATGGGAAACTTGACAGGGGTAGAGGCAGGGCACGGCGTAACGGGCTTCACCATTTGAAAAGGCTACTCGGGCTTTCACCTGCAGAATGAGTTGCATGGAGGAATGGAACGATGGGATGGTGGCTGCCCACCTCTGGCTCCCGCTCCTGCCCGTCCTGCCGAGAGGAACACCCCTCTGCCTCCTGCCCTCCACCCTCTCTCTACCCCTCTTCCACGGCAGGGGCTCCAGGGTGCACCACAGCCCCCAGAAATCTCCGAGAGCCTTGAGACTGGGGGCTGGCTGGCTGACCCGGGCAGGCCAGGCTGGGGCCTCCGTGCAGGGACCGTGGGCATGGGCATGGCCGTGCTGCCTGCTTCCACCCTACACGCCGGGCGTGTGCCCCACCCCCACCCCGCATGGGCTGGTGAATTAAAAAGTCTTAACTTTTTTTTTTAAATGGCAGCTCTGTGTACTGTACATGGTAATTAATACATTAGCATTTATGCAAAATACCATCACAGCCGGGCTGGTATGTCAGCTGCCTTCCTGAGCTGCAAAAATGTGAGCGCCCCGAGGTACCTCCAACAGGACTCCGCCCCTAGCAGACAGCTCCGTTTGACCTGCGTCATTCACTAACGTGTCTCAGGGAGCGTGTCTGTGTGTGCATATCTGTGTATACCGGCTGGTGTATATACTGCTTCTTGTGAGAGGATGTGGGTATGCATATGTGTCCTTGTAGGAGTGTGCACATGTGCTGCCTGTGTTTATTCGCAGGCACACGTGTGGCATATGAGGGCGTCCCTGAGCCTGTGTGTACCAGTGTGTTGGGCTGGGCATGAGTGCATGTGAGTCTGTGTTTTTCTATGTGTGCATCTCTGAATGTGCGTGTGTTTGTGTGTACATCTCTCTGTGCCTGGATGCATGTCTGTGGGTCTGTGTATTTGTGACTGGACATGTGGGCTTCAATGTGTGTGTCTGTGCATGTCTGAGTGTGTGTCTGTGTGTGTGCCTATGCACGTGGCCCTGTGTTTGTGCATCCATGTGGGTTATGCAAACCTGTGTATATGTGTGTGCATGCATGTTCATGAGTGTGTGTGTATAGCAATGGATGTTCACGTGTGACTGCCTCTGTGTGGGTCTCCAGGCATGA
Source organism: Tolypeutes matacus (assembly GCA_026826555.1). Taxonomy (NCBI): domain Eukaryota; kingdom Metazoa; phylum Chordata; class Mammalia; order Cingulata; family Chlamyphoridae; genus Tolypeutes; species Tolypeutes matacus. The sequence goes on from JAKSZT010053883.1 coordinate 31,682,954, forward strand.
CTGTGGAATCTGCTCTTTGTGTCTGTGTGTCAGTAAGACTGTGTGCATCTCTGTGTACATTTGGATAGACCCATGTGCTTGCCTGTGCCTGCCTGAGTTTGTTTGTATCTGTGTGTGTGTATATGTGTGTATGTGTGTGGAGTAGTTCTAAAATGAAGTTGTCACGCATGGAAAGAACAGCCCACTAGAAAAGTGTCCTCTGGGTTCAAGCCCTGATGTCACCGCTTGTTAATTCTGTGACCTTGGCAGAGTCATTTCACCTCTCTGTGTCTCAGCTTCCTCATCTGTAAAATGGGACTGATGAAGCCCAGTCTGCCCATATCAACAATAATAAATATTCACTGGGCACTGGGTACCCTGCAACTGAGCAGCTCAGGGGAGTGGGGGAGATGAATCAGTAAACAGGCGGTGACAACCTGGGCTGCCAGGGCGACAGCACAGCCAGCACAGGGTGCTCCAAGGAAGGTCATTTAGCCCTGGGCAGGAGATGGGGGTGGAGTAGGGTTAGGAAAGCTTCTCTGAGGAGGAGATGACCATTGAGTTGACTCTTGAAGGGTGAGCTAGATAAAGAAACCAGGCAGGGCGACCCAGCCTGGAGGAATGCAGAGGAGCTGTAAAAGTGCCCGGCCCTTTCTGAGAGGCTGGAGACCAGGGAGCGAGTTGGTGGGAGTGGGAGGACAGGATAGATGAAGACAGAAAGTAGTGGTGAGACCACCCAAGGTTGCCAGGAACCTTCTAGCTTCTACAGGGAGAAGAGACTAGAGACGGAAAACAGGAGTAGGAAGGCTGCTGTGGGGTTCGCTGGGAGATAGAGAGCTCTGGGCCAAGGCAGGGGCAGTGGGGAGAAGAGAGGGAGATGGAATCAGGGTATTCCTGAGGCCAAGTCAACGTCCCCTGGAGATTCATTAAGTAACAGTAATGGGGGAGGGAGGGGCAGGGGCACCAGCCATGGTATGACTCCGGGGATTGGGGGGTCGCCAGGGTGTTCACTGGGACAGCGAACGCAGGAGGAGGAAAGGTTCTCTTTGGAGAGAAGGGGATACGTTCTAGACACGCTGAGTTTGAGACGCCTATGAGCTATCATTCATGTATTAATCAGTATGCCAGGCACCAGGTACTTGAGAGACCAAGATGAACAAGATGGAAGGTTGTCGTCGGCAGAGGTAGAATCAGGTTCAAAGGCCCAGAGGCAAGAGAGATGGAGTCTGGGGAGAATTAGAAAAGGCTGGGAGAGGTGGAGTGTGTAGTGGAGAGAGTGGAGGCCTGGAGGCGGGCAGAGGAGGTGCCAGACCATGGAGAGGCCTGGGGGTGGGTAGACAGTGGGAGACAGGCGGGGTTGTATGGGTGTGGAGGGATTGTCATGTCAGATATGTATCATAGGAAAGTTATTCTGGAGGTAGAAGTGTGCCGTGTAATTTGGGGATATGAGGACTTAGGCATTGGGGTGGATGCCCCAGGACAGGGGTTCTTGCCTTTGGAACCTTTTCTTTCCCATTCTTGCCCATGTCTGTAGCCCGCCAAGGCTTTCCTGGTTTTCCGGTCTGTCAGATAGGGCCCATGAGCTGTGTCATTGCCACTCAGCTGTGAGATAGGATTACTGCTGGGCCCTGGCCTTACATCCCTGCCCTTGAGGAGCTCATTGTTTAATGAGAAAACCGCATAGAAACAGACAGTACTGTGTAGGAGATGCCATGGAGGGGGTAGGCACACAGTAGGTGCCCAATAAATATTGGTCGAATAAACAGTTGATGGAATGAATAAGAGCACAGGGGTCTGCGGGAGCTGAAGGGGCATGTGACCTGCCTGGGGGATGGAGAATTAGGGAAGACTTCCCTGATAAGGTGCTCCCAAGTGGAGTCCCAAAGGATGAGAAGGAATTAGCCGGGTGAAGACTGGGTAGGAGCAGCACGGGACAAAGATGTGGAGATAAGATGGCCATGGAGGGTTGGAAGGATTTTAGGTCATTCAGTGAGGCTGGAGCACAAATATGAGCAGTGAGGGGAGAGGGCTGTGGTTGAGAGGGTCAGAAACTGTGTCACAAAAGACCTTGAATGCCAGGCCATGGAGCTCAGATTTTTATACCCCATAGGCAATGTGGAGCCATAGGAGGCTTTTTTTTTTTCTTTAAAGAAGGTGCTGGGGATTGAACCCAGGACCTCGTGCATGGGGAGCAGGCACTCAGCCACTGAGCTACACCTGCTCTCCCATAGGAGGCTTTTAAGTAGAGAAATGATGGGTCAGTTTTGTGTTTTATTTGTAGGATTACTAGAAATCAGCCTCAGTACTGGATTCTGGGCTGAGGGAGGGCAGGGCTAAAGGCAGGGAGGGGTCTTTTGTGGCTTACTTTGGGGAAATGAGCATGCTGCCATACCCTTTGGATTAATTTTAAGGGATGAGGCACCAAGCCCCCCACCTCCGCCCCTTTTAAAAATAGAGTCGAAGGCTGCACAGAGCAGGATGGAGCCCTGGCTTCCAGCATGCGCTCTGCCGTTATCTTGCTCTGTGACCTTGCCTTGGCCAAGTCACTTAGCTTCTCAGTGCTGTAGGTGGTTCTCTGGCAAGCTTGGGGCAGGAGAACAGCAGGAGGTGATCCAGGTAGAAAAAGGAGGGGCCTCAGGAAGGGCTTTACTCTCATTTCCAGGGAGTAGGGTGCTCTCAGGGCACAGGACAGGGAGGTGGGGACGGCTGCCTTCCTGCCTTCCTCCTTCTCGGCAGGAGGAGGGTGAGGACGAGGACAAGGACGAGCTCATGTATTTTCATGCTGTGGCCCCAACACTCAGTCCCACGGTCCCAGCTCACAGAAGCTGCAGGCTGCTCTGGGGTGGGCTGACCCCTCCTGCAAGCAGATACTCCACTATTGTTCGAAATGGAATTGGTCCCAGGAAGCTTGGAGCCTGCAAAAACCGCTATGAATTTTGCAAAACAGCTCTGAGGCGGTAAAACATGTCGGAAGAATCAAATGTGGAAATACCTATTTAGCACCTTCACTCTGGACAGGTGTGATGTGCCTGGGGAAAAGGCGGGGGTGGGGGGTCTGTCCCTGAACGTCCTGCCCTGTGGCGCCGCAGCCCCCAGGACACCAGCTTCTGCCCAATTTCCTGGCTTCCTCAGACAGGGTTCCCCCCTGCCTCCTTTCCCAATGGACCTATACTTTTTTTTCTTCTTTTGAAATCAACCTTATCATTTTGTTAAAAAAAAAAAAAAAAAAAAGATACATATGCTCATTGCAAAAAATTCAGACAATATGGAAAAGTTCAAGGAAAAATGTACAAATCACCTCAGATTCCACCATCCAGAGATAAACACATAACATTTTGGTGAACGTCCTTCCAGACTTCTCTCCATGCAAAAATATACACAAATAGATTCCATTTGGGGGGGGGTGGCAGGAGGAATAAAAAAAGAAGTAGATTCCATGCATGCAATTCTTCCCTGAGTGAGATCAGATGACACATGCTGTTCCGCTACCTGCTTTTTTCAGCAATATGTCATGGACATCCTTCATGTCAATACACGTAGATCCACTTAATTTTAATGCCAGCTTAGTATCCTGTTTACGTACCTCACTTTACTTACCCAGTCCCCAATTGATGGAGATATATGTTTTTCCAATAGTTTTTCTGTTATAAGTACTCCTGCAATGAATGTTTATGTGCATATATCTTAGCACATTTCATATTCATTCATTCATTCATTCATTCATTCATTCATTGATTCATTCATGCCACAGGTATTTATCAAGTGTGTTCAGTGAGCCAGTCCAGTGCCAGGTGCTGGGGATAGAAAGGATGAATGAAACAGACAAGGTCGGTCCTTGTTCATATGGAATTTATGATGTAGTGGGGAGACAGTGCACCCAACCCTTGCACCAGCAGAGGAGAGAGCAATCTTTTTGCAGTGAGCATATGTATTAAACAGTTACACAGATAACTATCCAATTAGCAGGTGATGCATAGCACGAAGGACAAGTAGAAGCTATGAGAGGGCAAAACAACAGAAGGTAAACCAGACCTGGGAGTCAGGGAAAGCTTCTTGGACATTCAGCCTGAAAGATGAGTGGGCAAGAGGCAGACAGGGCGTGGCTGGGGAAAGGATTGGGGAGGGGATCCGAGGGGAGCAGCAAGATTTCCCTTCAAGGGAGAAATATTTTCAATTATTAACATAGGGAAAATTCCTAAAAATGGAATTGCTGGGTCAAAGGGGAAGTAGTTTGCATTTTGTTACACATTGTAATTGCCCTCCACGAAGGTTTTATAAATTTACAATCTCACGGAGAGTACACAGCGAGGAAGTTATCGTGAAGATTCAGTAAGCTAGCAGGCACGGGGGGTTACGCTCATGTACCTGAGCGTATTATAATTTTCTTCGCCGATCTAATAGGTGAAAAATGATAACTCATCTTTGTTTTTAACCAATGTGTCTCTTTTCAACTCTGCGGAAAACTGAGCCCTTGAGGAGGGATGTCCCATCTTTTTTTCTTAAGCTGCCTTTGCTAGAAACCTTTTTGTGACCCCTGCGGAGCAGGAAGTGAGCAGGGTTCTGTACTCCCAGCCTCACAGCAAAGCTCCTAGACTTGGAGGTGATCCCAAGTCCCATGTGGCTCTGGGTTTCCAAAGGCAGGTACCAATCAGAGAGAATGGAGTGGGAGTGGGAGAGTGGTTTGGCACCTGTGCCGGATGGGCTTTGTCCCAGTGGCGAGGGGCAGGCAGAGAGGCGGGGGCCCTGGTGGCAGACTGTGCATGCCATTAGGAGTGCTTAGAGATCCCAGGTGCTCCAGGATGATATTAATGCATCTATATGAATATTAACAGCATGACCATTAATATTAATGACAATAATAAACAAGTGTGAGGATTATTTTTAAAGAGGGCTGCAGCTCCAGCTGTTGCCTTCCTTCATTAAGAAGCTTCTGAGGTTCTTGGCCTTCCTCTCCCCAGACCTCTGGCCAGCCAGCCGCATCCGCACGACCCCTGCCTGGGCAGCAGCTGAGCCAAAAGGGCATTTCCAACACTTTTGGATTGAATGAAAATCAATGCAGGAAACCTCGAGTTTCCGTCCAAACAGTTCTTGGCCATGTGAGCCGAGGAGGGGGGGTGGGGGTGGGCCAAGGAAGCGATGAATCGGCCTGTGTGTGGGCCGCCAGCTGCCCTGACTCCTTTTCTGACCCTCTCCGGCATAAGGTCCCAGCCGCCTGCATCCCCAGAGGAAGGAGCTTGGGTATGGAGTTTGCCCGGGGCCAATCTCTTGCAAAGGTGGCTTGAGGAATTACCCTGCAAAAGTGGCCATGAATTATAGAAAGGAGGCGGGGAGAGAAAGGCCCAGAATATCATATGTGTAAATAAACCGAGTGGTGGCCAGACAGAAGAGCCAGCCAGCTGCTTCCCACACCCACCGCGCCCTTCTCCCGCCAACCCGCCTCCTGCCAAGTACCACAGCAAGTCACTTACAACCTCCTTCTTCAAAGGATTTGTTAATAAGTCAATGACAGAACATCTAAAGGGGAAAAATATTTCTCTTTATAGTTGGAGATAATTGTCCCAGGAAAAAAAAGAAAACAACAAACCTTTAATTACAACTCACATGGAGAAAGCTTGATTTGTGGGCAGAGCCCAAATGCTGAGGAGCTGGATGTAAAATATTTGTAATATTTAGGGAACCTAGAGTTTTACATAAAAGTAAACAGCATTGCCTGAAGGCACAATTTCCAGCAACACAATAAAATGTGCAGTGAATTTATGGCGGCCATCCATTAGCTCTTACCAAGGCAACGTCGCCCCTATCTGTCGTCCATCATTATAATAGAGGGTTAATGCACCGAATTTACATAAAAAAGTCATATTGTCTGCATGAATTATTTACACTCGAAGCTGTTTTTACAGCTTGGTTTCAAGCTGGATTCTGGGAGAGATTCTGCCAGTAAATTACTCTGTGGAGACCTGGTTCTATAACTGCACGCCGAGCCGGCAATGAAAAGAAAGGAAAATGGGCAGGCCCTGGCGGGTCATTGGTGCCGACGCCTCTCGGGTGGGGGCTGGAGGCAGCGGTGGAGGCTCCAGGAGGCTGTGGACCTGCTGCAGATGGGGCTCCACCTCTGGACCCGTGGCTTCAAGGTCGCTGCCCAAGTGCCTGTGCAGTCAACCTCAGAAAGCCACAGCAATCCTCCAGAGGCATCTGAGAGCTCTTGGAGGCTGAAGTCAGAGGTCTTTTGGGGAGCAGGGTCTGAAGAGGGAGAGGCGCTGTGGCGTTCCTTGGAGCAGTGGTCCAGTTCAGCAATGTGAGCAAGACTCCTCATCCCCATTGTACAGAGGGGAAGACTGAGACCTTGAGAAGCATTTAATCAAGAGGCTCATTGATCCCAGGTGGGCCTGGGGTGTGTGGGAGGTACAGACAATTCAGATTCGGGGGGAGAGTAGGGCTGGGCTAGGGTGCTCTTGGGAGGAAACACGGAGTCCCCATGCCTCCCATCTCAGCCCTTCATTGTTTTCTAGAACCTTCAGTTAATTGAAGGTGGTTTTAGTGGTTGGGATGGGGTGGGATAAACTGGTTGGTGGCTCGTGGTTCTTAAATTCATTTCACTTTGGGGTGTGGGGTGCCAGGAAGAAGAGCTTATGCTTTCAGGTGGTGTGGAATTGTGGGGAATTGGTCATGCCATGGAAAGACCTGGAATGTTAATTCTGTGCTTGGACAAGACTCTTAGAGCCTGGGGGCTTGGTTTCCTTGTCTGTAAAATGGGATTTCTAATCCCTGGACTGTCAGTTGGCTCTGAAGGAGTGGTGAGAGGCTCAAAAGAGGATGGAATGCTCTGGGAGGTGTGTGGTGCCTCCCAGGCAAGGCCGCAGGTGAGCCGGCACCACAGAGGGGAGCGCTGAGGGCAGGGCTAATGCAGGGACTTGAAGAGAGAAAAGCAAGGCAGATGGAGAAAGGTAAGGCTAGACAATCAGAGACAAAGAGAGAAAAGGGTCATAGAGACAGACACAGGGAGAGAGACACAGAGCAGACACACAGAAACAGAGAGAGACCCAGAGAGGGGACAAGGTGGCTGACCCGGGGAGAAAGATCGAGGCAGACAAGGAGTCAGGGGCAGACTCAGGCTACTTGCAGCTCAGACTTTCTGGAGCCCTGAGGATGTTTTCCTGGCCAGTGATGAAGTTGGTTGGGGTGGGGGCGCTGCCCTGAGCCGCCGCTGCCTCTTCCCTGGACTCTATCTCCCTCCCTCCAGGCCAGTGGGCTCCCCTCTGGCCTGTGGCTTCTGTCTCTTCGCCCTTTGCTTTTCTTTTTAATTCTGTCTTGTTTTCCCATCGCCCTTGGCTTTCCCGCAGCACGAGGAGGCCAGTGCTGGATGCCTACCCCTTTCTGCCCACATCCCCCAGCACCTGGGAGGGGCGCGTGCCTGTCGCCGCTGCACTCTGGTCTCCGGCTCCTGAGCAGCCACAACAGGTCCCAGGGGCCTGGAGACAACAAATGACTCCCTTCTGACGGGCTGCTGGCTGCCGCCTCGCTGCCAGCCGATTCCGCTGCACACCAGCAGACAATCATGTAAGGCAAGGGAACCCCTCCTGCCTGTGGTGTGATTTAAACCTGAACTTTGCTTTGCTTTCATCCTCCGGAGAAACAGGATTTAGATGATACATTTTCTGGCTCCCTGGGAGTGCACACGCTCACGTGTTGGACAGACACACTTGCACACACACTTAAAGGTGTTCGCACATTGCAGACTCCCCATGCGTGCTCGCACAGGCACAAATACTTACACACAGACATGCTCATCCCATTTCCAAGCCGCACAGGTACATGTTCACGCACGACGCATTTGTGTGCACACAAATGCCACCGAGGCAACTCCCAGCCACGGGTTAGGGCAGGCGGGAAACGTGGTGGTGACTGGAGCAGCTGTGAGTGTGGGTTGGTGGGAGAGGGTGAAGTGGGCAGTCAATGCTGCAACTGCAAGAAACTCTCCAAACCTCACCCTAACCTTGTTCCAAGGAAGAGGGGATTGAGGTTTGTGCTCTTGTGTGTGTGTGTGTGCAGGAGTTATTTATGCATGGGTATCCTTTGTTGCATGCTATGGTTGACAGTCCATGGACAGATGAGGTTGTGGTGTATTGCAGAGAACTCAGGACTAGAGCTCAGGGCACCAGGGCTGCAGGTCCACTGTGCCACTGCCCTGCTGTGTGGCCTGGGGCAGGCCACTGCCGCTGTTCGGTCTTCAGGTTCTTCTACCCCCTGCATTCTGGCCTGTTTGGATATTCCAGTCTCTCTGTGTGATCTTGAGAGTGTCCTTCCTTGAGGCTTGAGTAAGCTGAACTTGTGTGTGTGTGCTTGTGTGTTTGCATAGGGCATGTTTGTGTGTGTGCTTGTGTGTAGGTGTGTTGATGTGAGTGTTTGTGTTTGTGTGTGCTTGTGCGAGGACTCTTTACTGCAGAGAGGATGCCCGTGCGCCTGTGCTTACATTGTGAGCCCGTGGATTGAGTCTTGTGTGAATGTGTGTGTGTGATGGTGGATTTGGGAAGTGATCTGTGGGTGTGGATTTGCTTAGTGGAAGTGTTTGTGAGAGAGAGGACATGACGTCATCTGTGTTTAAAACTGATGCCCTCTCCTTACTCCTTCCCAGCCTTAATCTTCTCCATAACATTTATCACCATCGGACACTTTATTTATTTTATGGTCTCCCTCCCCCTGCCAGAATGTAAGCTCCATGAGGGCAGGGATTTTTGTCTGTTTTGTTCACATCTGTATCCCCACAATATAGAACAGTTCCTGGCACATAGCGACATTGTGGGTGCTCAATAAATATCTATTGAATGAACGAATGGCTTCCTTACTGCCTTCAAGGTTTTTTTTTTTTAAAGGATTTTACTTTTATTTATTTTTCCCTCCCTTCCTGCTTGTGCTCATCGTGTCCATTTGCTGCGCGTTTCTCTGTATCTGCTTGTCTCCCTTTGCTGCGTCATCTTGCTGTGTCATCTTGCTGCGCCATGCAGGCTGTTAGCCCGCTGCGCCACTCGGGCTGACGTGCTTTCATCAGGAGGCCCGGGGAATCGAGCCCAGGGCCCTCCATATGGTAAACGGAAGCCCAACCAATTGAGCCACAGCTGCTTCCCCTTCAAGGGTTCTTTTTCTTAGTGAGGTCCTGGCTACTCTACTTAAAATTTCTGCCTGTTCCCCCTTGTGCTCTGATTCCCTTTACCTTGCTCTAATTTTTTCATTTGTCCATATCACCTTCCAATACACTAATTTATTAATTTAATTTATATTTTTATTGTCTGTATCCCTGTTGGAAGGAAAGCCCATACGAGGGTTGAGACCTTTATCTGATTTGTCCACTGATGTATCCCAAGTGCCTAAAAGAGTGCCTGGCATGGAACAAGTGCTATTTATTGAATAAATGGCTGGGTGTCTGCCCGGGTGGTGAGGGGATAAGAGGACTTGGGAAGTGTTTTGTGGAATGTGCTTGTAAGCTGGTGTCTGTGGATATGTGATGGTCAAGGCGCTGCAGTTTTTTTTTTTTTTTTTTTACCCGGAGGTCCCGGGGATCAAACTCAGGTCCCTCCATATGGGAGACGGACGCCCAACCAGTTGAGCCACATCCGACCCCTACAAGGCGCTGCAGTTTTGATTGTGTGTGTGAGACCATGTTGGTGAGGAGGGTAGGCCTGTTCCAAAGACTCTGTCCTCTGAGGCTTGGGCAACAATTTTCTGATAGAGGCTTCAGGTTCTGGGCATCCTGCCTGACATTGTCAAGGGTTTGTAAACAGACGCATGAATGGCTGCCCCGGGAATCTCTAGGAATCTCTCCTTCCATGGGGTGCTCCCCTGCTGGCCACAGACCTGAGCCCCAGGCCCAGCAGTCTCTGGGCCCACTACCTCCTTTCCCCATGGGTAGACTTAGAGAATCCCCCCCACCTGCAGCCCAGTCTGCCCTTCTCCAGTAGAGAAGGCTGAAGCCCACTGGACAGTGCTGGAAAACAGACATGCCAGGCACTGGGCTCAGCATCCAGAGAGGCCTGTGGTGGACGGAGAGGCCTTGGGGTGCTACTTGGGCAGGTGGGGATCCTGGCTATTGGGGGCTTAGGATCAGGGTTTGCCAGCAGATGGCTGGGCCCTGATGGAAGACTGGGGAAGAGGGTCTAGGCAGGCCTTGTGCTTAGGCTGGTGGGACTTCAAAAGTCCAGGCTTCCAGAGGCTGAGGACGCAAGGGTGGAGATGTGCCTCTGGGGCCAGGATGAGGAACCCACTGACCCCCATCTCTGGTGATGTGGAGTCTGTGGGTCTGTTCTTCAGTTCTGTCCTTTTTCTGTGAAGGTGTGAGCACAGAACTGCTGGTAGGTGGAGGTGAGGAGTGGCTACCCCCATGGATGACAGTATCAGGACCCAAAAGGAGCTCAAACCACAGGAACTTTGAGGCCTAAAAGACAAATACAATAGGGCCAGAATCAAAGTCCTCCTTTAGGCCAAGCCAACCTTTAGGAAATGCTGCCTAAAGCTAAGAGTATGGTCTGTAGGGTCAGACAGAGCTGTGCTTAGCTTTGGCACCATGCAGCTGTGTGACCCTGGGATACTTATTTCACCTCTCTGAACCTCATTTCCTAGTAGGAAAAATAGAGATTATTTTTCTTTCATAAGGAAGGTTGGAAAGATAAAACTATTATTATTACTACTACTATTAATTTTATTAAAACACAAACACACACATAACACTACAGATCCAGGAAGGGAAGACCATCTTGATGGAAATTCACATAAAGAGATTCAGGATTTTGGCTGATCTCAAATTTGTGCAAGGGTCTATCTAGTATGGATGGTTAAGTCTGTATGCTTAGAAAGGAAGGCAGCGATCCCTGGAGCCAGTGTGGGTTCTCCAAGACCAGGTGAGTCTTTTCGATTCTTGATAGCTTAATGGCTGAGCCAGTGTGGGGGTGTGGTGGAATCTATTACTTTTTGGGCACCTACTGTGTGCCAGGTTACTTCACTTAATCCTCACAAGCTGTGCACTAGATGTGATGGTCTCCATTTTACAGATGAGAAGTCTCTGGGAAGTTAAGAGACTTGCCCGACTGGTGGAGCTGGGAGTCAGACCTGGATCTGTCGGACCTTTCCGTCACATCAGACTGACCCCTGTGCCATTGGATAGGGTCTCCCATGACCCTTGAGGATGTGATGGATGGCTATGAGGGCACCGAGAGGGCTCCCACCGGGTTGAATGACAGGCCACAGAATGTTCATGTAAGTGGAACCAGGCCAGTCTTAGGAAGGTCTCTAGAGCAGGGGTTCTTGACTTTTTTTGTTCCATGGACCCCTTTGCCAGTCAGGTGAAAACCATGGACCCTTTACTAAGTCCACACTATACTGTGTATTATTTAATAAATATACCACACCCGTACCAACACATCCCCACAAGAATAATGTTTCTTTGAATTTCAATTCAAGCTCATGGACCCCTTCCTAAAAACCCTTGCTTTAGAGGCTGCCCTGGGGCTCTGCCTTCCACCCTGTTCTGACCCATTTATGTCAAGGACCCAGAGACTATGTAGAGGGTGAAGGCCTTTCACAGTAAGATGTGGTGGAAAGCTTTAAGGGACAGAGAAAAGCTCAGGTGGCAGCATAATCATCCAGAAAGATCTCAACAGGCTGGGGTGGCAAGGTGAATTTTACATGATGGAATGCCACAGAGGTAAATTCTGGGGTCCATCTTGGCTATAGGGGAAAAATTGTAGAAGGAACAGCAACTCATGGGATTCAGTATGAGTAAGTTCAGTACGAGTCAGCAGGCTATATTAATAGAGGTATGATGTCTGGAACAAAGGAGGGGAATCCCCATCCTGTCTCAATCTGCTCTCTGCCTTGGTCAGCCTCTGTTGTACATTTTGGAAGGTCATTTACTGCTATTTGCTGCTTTTCAAGTTCTCTCCTCTTCTTTTCACATTCTTAGGGGGGCAGAGTTCTTCTTGGGTCTGACTTGTTTTCCATCTGGAGCACTTCCCCAAAAGGACAGCTTTGAAGTTGGGAAAGAAGCTGCAGATTTTCAGAATTTTTGTCTGAGCGACAGGTTTTGGATATGACCTTTGTGCCCGATTGCCCAGGGAGAGGAAGCATGAGTCCCAGAATGTTCTGGAACTGGGAGACCTGGTCCTCTTGGCCATTGGCCAGCTGCACCTTCCTCTTCTCCAGCTATCTCTTTTCCCCCTTAGAGTCCCTCTCCTGGTGGTCTGTAGGTTCCCAGGGCCGGATTGGGCTGGTCTCCTACGTGGAGGCTGGGCAGAAACAGGGAGTCTTGCAGTTGCTCACGTTGGGGCTGGATCCCTGCTTGAGCTGGGGTGTCACCTGCCAAGCTGAATTCGGCACAGGAAGCGCCTGGCTGGGAGACGTACTGTTTAATTTGGAGGTTCTGTTCCACTCTGAAATGCACTTCTTCTGGCAGCTGCCATGAAGTGAAGCTGTTGAGCTTCCCTCTCTTATGCCAGAATCACAGCCACTTTTTCCTGAGAAAGAAGCAGGGCTTTAGACAGTTATACTCATTAAATACTTCTTTTCCTCTTAAATCTGTTTTTGTAAAAATTTTTTTTGCCTGAATGGAAAAGTAAAACGGATGATAGTGAAATAAACAAGGCATTTGTGATAGGGAGGTTAAAGCAGATTGTTGGGGGTGGGGAAGGGGGGTTGGAGACGCCCCGCGTCTCTGCACACAGGCTGCTCATAGCCTGTTGAGGATGGGAGGGAGAGAAAGTGTTCATGAGTTTTCCCACCTCCCAGCCTTTTCCTCCAAGTGTCTTAGGATTCACTGAGTGGGGAAGGGCACTACCATTTATCAAGAGCTTACTAAGCTCTAGGCATGTAACATGGGGGCGCTCATTCAGTCCTCATAACAACCCTAGGTGGCAGCACCTATTTTACAGATGAGGAAAGTTGAGGAAAATGAAGGTCAATCAGCCAGGGACACACAGAGCCAAGCCCTTTTTGCTAGACTTTTTTTACCCTGAGCAGTTGTGTATCAAGCTGGGGGATGTGAAAGGAGAAGGAGGAGAAGAAAGAGCATGAGGAGGCATCAGGCAGCCTCGAGGAGTGGGCATCCTACCTGGCAAGATGGAGCAAGACTCTTAGCACATATGAGGGAGCCGAGTCATGGCTGCTGGCTTCAGACAAATGTGGGTGGTTTGGGGAGAGGTGTGCATGTGAGTATGGGTGTGGGGGCATGGATGGGCTTGGCTCGATAACCAAGATAGGCTTCCCGGCGGTGGAAGGCCTTGGAAGGGAATTGAGGGAACAGTACTCCAGCAGAACAGGCAAAGGCAGAAAAGGTGACAGCCTGGCTTGGGGCTGAGGGGAGGGGTTTGGGGAGGCATAACAGAATGGGCTAGTGGTGGTTGTGGGGAAAATATATGTGTTATGTGTCAGGGGTGTGGGGGTCAGGTCGGAGAGTGCAGGGCAAGGAAGGAGCCCTAGGCTGGGAGGCAGGTGACTGATTCTCTGCTGCAGACTTGTAGACCTTCTCTGGGTCTCAAGTTCTCTATCTGTAAAATGGTGAGATTAGATTAGAAGACCCCTAAGGACCATTGCAGTTTCCAGGGAGAGAAACGGTGACTAGAGAATTCAGAAAACTTTGACTATCAAGTCTTAGCATTAGAATCACGCAATGTTAGGACTAAAAGGGCCTCTAGGAGTCATCTTCCTAATCCATCTTTCTTTTCATCTTAAAGGATGAGTAGGAGTTGGCCATGCAAAGGGAAGGGAGATAGGAGAGGGAAAAGAGAGCGTTCCAGGCCGGGGGTATAGAATGAGCAAAGGCATGTGTGGAGGTGAAAGACAGGTGTACAGAAAACAACAAACATTTTGGTGGTGCTGGAGAATAAAGACCACTATGGGGTGGAAGAAGAGTTGAGTGATCAAACTGGAATGGTAGATGGGGCCAGACCTTGGCTTAGATTTCACCTTCTGGGTAATGGGGAGCCATGGAAGGGAAGGTAGTGACATGTTCAGCTTTGTCAGGGGTGGGATTGGCCAAGGGTGAAGGACAAGGGTGGGTGCGGAAAGACCTGTTAGGAGGCTGCTGTGTCAACTCAGTGAGGGATGGTAGCTGTCTGAGCCAGGCTGGATAGCAGAGTGGGGATGTCGAGGACAGCATCTGATCAAGAGATATTTAGGAAGTAGAATAAATAGGACTTTTTGATCAATTGGTTGTGGGACGTGAAGAAGAGGGAAGAATCAAGAGCTCCCAGGTTTCTGGCTTGGTGATATTCATTGAGTCAGGGCTTGAGGGGAAGGATAGATTTTTGGGGAAAGATGGTGAGTTCAGTTTTGAATTTGGTGAGTTTGAGGTGTCCATGGGACATAAGTATAATTGCCTTTTCATTCATCCATTCATTCAATTTATTGAGCATTTTCTATGTGCCAGGCATAGCAGGACTCTGCCTTCCTGGAGCTGGCAGTCTAGAGGGGCATTCAGAAAACTCTTCCTTATGCTGAGCCTTGATCTGTTGAAATCTGAACCACTGCTCCTGTTCTGCTGCCGAGTCCCTCACAGGAGTCTGACCTCCTTCATGATTGTGGCCTTCTGCCTTGTGTTCTACTCAGGGAGTATGGAGCTCTGGAGAAAATATGGACTTCAGAAAATTACAAAGAGATGGATTTCAGCCTGGCTGCCTTTTTACAATGCCTCATCTGTAAAGTGGGTTTAAGAAAACCTCTCTTAGAGGCAGTGGTGTCCTGGAGCGGGTTCCTCCTGGCTCATGGAGCCAACAGTGTGCCCCTCTTGCCAACTCTGTGTTCAGTGACATCCCGTTGGTAGCTTGAGATCCACCATGCAGGCAGTATTTGTACCACAGAAATTGGCAAATGCTCAGGAATCTGGGCTCCCTTTTTCTTCCAGAGAATTGGTTGGTAAATATTTACCAGCACGTCACTGCTACAGGGTTATGGTTAAGATGATGGAAACCGAGCACCTGGCACTCGGCACCCACCTAGGTTCACATGCTTCTCCTTTTACCTTCCCCTTATATGGGCATCTATTGCTTCCTTTGCTCAAAATCACAAATCCTCTTCAGCCAGAGACTGCCCCCTCGCTTTTCTCAAGCAGCCTGGTTCCAGTGGAAACTGCCAGCCTCTTACTCCCCTTGGCCTGCACAGAGGGGTGGAGGCAAGAGAGTGAAGGTTTAGGAGTCTTATGAATCTAGGTTTGAGCCTTGGCTCTGCCTTCTGCAAGCTGTGTAATAACTCTGGGCAAGTTATTTAATCACTCCGGGCCTCAATGAAGTCATCTGTCGAGGGGGGACGGACACGCCTCCCTTGCTAAGTTGTGATGGAGATGAAATGAGGTCAGGGGTGTGTGGGGACATGGCACTGAGCAGTTTCAGGGACAGCTTGACGAACGTCCATTCTCTCACCCTCCTGAAAAGTCCAGTGTGGCTTTGGGGTGTAGCTCTGACAATGGGGTGGGGGTGGGAGGGAGGAATCGAGGCTGCAGGCTTGGGAAAGATATTTCTTGGTGGAACATGTAGGCCGAAAGAGGCTATGGGCTGTAGAAGCCTCCAGATATATTCGGAGTGCAGTGGAGGGGAACTCCCCAGGCCGAGGTTTCACGGCCCTCAGCTGCGGATCCACAGATAAATGCCTATTGTGGGCTCAGCTGGTGAGTTTCTGGGGCGGCTGGAGCACCCTGGGCTGCACTGATTTACCACCCTGGCCCCAAGCAGATTAAATCACCTAGAGTCATTTGAATTTTACCTGGCCTTGTCACACAAATCTTAGAAACTGCAATCTGGCAAGAAAACGTTCTCAACTTTTTAGAGGAAGTCTAAGAGCTCTAGAAGCTGAAGTGGAGTGGAAAAAGGAGGTGATACTGGTGAGGAGGGGATTTCTGTATCTTCAGGTCAGCCAGAGTCGGGAAGTAGGGGAGGGGAGTGTGGTGTGTGTGTGTGCACGTGCATGTTTACGTGCACGCGGGTGTACGTGTGTGTGAATTTCCTGCAGAGGCCTCTGGGACAATGCCCTCCTTGGCTGTGTGACATAGGACAAGTCACTTAACCTCTCTGAGTCTCACAGGATTGCTGTGCAGCTCACAGGGCTAGCTTGTGTAAAGTGTTTTATAGACTTTAATCAGCTCTTGGATTACTAGGGGAAGATGAGACATCTGGCTACATAAATAAATTATATATGGCAGTGGTTACCATGTGTTGAGCAGAGAATAAGAGCTATGGAAGTGGAAGGGAGGGGCACATTGCCAGAGGTCTGGGACTCTATCTGGTTCTTAAAAGAAGCCTCAATCCCAGGAAAGTGAAGTGGGCAAGTTATTTAATCACTCCATCCCCAACATTGTCACTCCAGGTGGGTCCTGATTGGTTTAGCCAATCAAGATAATCCAACTCCCCTTCTGCTTGCCACACTGATTAGCTCTAAACCGATCAGCGCTCACATTTCCTTGGCCACAGGGATTGGTTCTGGTTGGTGCAACCAGAGACAGGCTCAGGATTTTTGTTAGATGGCTGGGGAAACTTCTCTAATATCTCTTTCTCTGGGTTTGAATGAGTAAGCATGTGTCTCTAGTTTCTGAGATACTTGGTAACTAGAATACTCACCTGCAAATACAGTCTACATGTGGAGGAGGGAAGGGCCTAGAAAATCACAGAAAAATGGAATCCCAGCCTTGATCATGGGACTGAAGCCTGTTGCATGGGACTCTGTAGTTAAGTAAACTAGTAAATCTGCTTTATTTCATTTCATCTAATCAATATGGATTTCACGTTTCTATTACTTGCATCTAAGAGCTGATACAGGGGCTGATGGAGGAATCCGAGTGGGAGGTGAGAACGTGTTTGTCGTTGGGCAGCTAGGAGGAAAGGGTTGGTAGGAATGTGTGTTGGGAGGAGGGCAGGGGTTACAGGGAATAAAAGTGGAAAGAAGTTTGGGGTTGAATAATGGAAGCACTCAGGTGCGAGTTTAAGACTTTGGACTTGATTCTGTGGCCATTGGGGGGTAATAGAAGGTTTGTGAGCAGAAGAGGTTGAGTGGTTGCGCAGTGTGAATACAGTGGTGTTTTGGGAAGCTCAACCTAAAGGTGAGATCTAGGTTGGATTGGGAGGAAGAAACTAGGTGTTGGGACTTACCATTTACCGATACTGCCCATAGTCCACACATTTTCTCATTTAATCCTGACAACAGTCCTGCTTTTCTTTTTCTAAACTGCGTTTCAAAGACCTTGAGTACGTTGACTAGTTCATAGAGTTATTAAATAGCAGAGTCAGGACTTGAACCTAGGTCATCTGCTTTTAAGTCCTGCACCTTTACTCATCACACTTGTGGTAATACAGGGGAAAGTTATTATGGGTTAGACTAGGATGGTGGCCATATCAGCCCATCAGGGATGAGAGGATGGAATATGAGCCATTAGGCTGGTGAAACCCTAGATATGGTCTCATCAGAGTCAGGAACTAGACCTGGGTAGCTGTTGTTATGAATAATTTTTCTGAAGTGCTAGACATTACAATTAGAGAAGAGAATGAAATAGAAAGTATAAATATTTTCGGGGGAGGCAAAATCATCATTTTCAGATAAGATCATTATTTATCTGGAAAACCCAAGACAATTTCCTGAAAAACAACTGGAAGGAAGAGAGTTTAATAAAATGATTGGTAGCCAAACTATATACAAATACCAATAGCTTTTCTATTTATAAAATGACTAGAGGGGATAAAAGGCCTCATTCACTGTGTCAAGAAGAAAATAAAAATACCAAATATCTGGCAATAAATTTTACAAGAATTGTATAGAACTCAGATGACAAAAATCACAAAACTCTTCTGAGGGGTATGAAAGAGACCTGAATGAATATGATACATTCCTAATTCTTGGGTAGAATGATTTAATACTATAAAGATGTCAATTCTCCCTAAATGAATGCACAAAATCAAGATAATTCAATCAAGATCCCAACAGGATTCTTTTTGTTATTAGAACTTGAAAAAAATAATGATAATGTTAATATGGAAAAATTAAAAAATGTGAGTAGTCAGGAAAATTCTGAAAAAGAGGAATGATGAATATTTACTCTATCAGATATTAAAATTTTTATAAAGGGACAATAATTAAGACTGATTCTTGGGTAGGAATAGACAGATCATTGTGATTACATAGTCCAGAGATGGATCCAAATAATTAAGGGAATTTTCTGTGAGTATAAAATGGATCCAAGATTTGAGAGAATTTTAAATGAAATGGCATTTTATTTGCTTTGGGGAAATATGGGCTATTTTATAAATGATGTTGGGATAACAGGCCAGCCATGAATACACAAGCTAGTTCTCCACCTTACTCCTAAGTCTAAAATAAGTGCCAATAAGATCAAGCCATGAAAACCACAGGGATACAAATATAGGTGAATATTAATATGTAGATCATCTGAAGGTGGGGAAGTTTCTTCTAAATGTGAAATGATATCCAGACTGAATCATCAACTGTAACAAATGTTCCACACCAAAGCAAGGTGTTGGCGGTGGGGTGTTGTATGGGAATCCTGTATTTTATGCACGATTGTTTTGTAAATCCACAACTTCTCTAAAAAAGAAAAAAAAAAAAAAACCACTGAAAAAAAAGAAGACTGATAAATCTGACTATATGAAAATAAAAATTTAAGTATCAAAGAAAATTATAAGAAAAGTTAAAAAGATAGGAAAAATGATATGTGACAAAAGTTAGAAGTTTAATTTTATCCCTAATGTACAAAGACCTGTTACAAATGATTAAGAAAAAGAAAAAGAATCTCATTAGAAAAATGGGCAAAGGTCATGAACAGGCCATTCACAAAGAAAATAAAGTACAAACAACGAATAAACACAACACTATGTTTATTTACCCTCATTAATAGTCTAAGTGATGCCAGTAAAAATGAGTATCATTTGCCTTTTGTTGGTTTGGCCAAGCATTAAGGTTGACAAGACCCAGGATAGGTGATTGTGTGGGCAGACAGCTAAGCGCTGTTGATGGGAAGTATGTTGTTATAAGCTTTCTGAAGGGCAGAGCGGCAAAATTAGAAATAGTGCACCATTTATTACAGCAATCTCATTTGTAGGATTTTATTCTTAAGGAGATAATTACAAAAATGAGCAAAGAGATATGCACAGGGATATTTATCACAACATTGTTTAGTATAGCAAAAAGTTGACAACAACCCAAGTGATCATCAATGGAGACCCATTAAATAGAGTAAAATACATACATACAATGGAATAATATAAAATAATTAAAATAATTTATTGACATAGTAAAATGTCTATGACATATTGTTGAGAGAGAAAAGCAGGTGTCAGCAAGAGCAGTATTTATAATATAATCACTCTTCTGTAAAATCATTTACATAGATCTCTGTATATATGCAGAGAGATATGTCTAGAAGGCTGTTCACCAAAATATTATGAGTGGTTATATCTGGGTGGTAAGATTTTTAATTTTTAAATTTCTTTTTAGGAGGTACTGGGGATTGAACCCATGACCTCATACATGGGAAGCAGGCACTCAACCACTGGGCTACACCCACTCCCCAGTGAGAGTTGGTTTTTTCATTTGTTCGTCTGTTTTGTTTTTAGGAGATACTGGAGATGGATCTCGGGACCTTGTACATGGGAAGCAGGTGCTCAACCACTTGAGCTACATGTGCTCCTCTGGGTAGTAGGATTTTGAGTGAGTTCTACTTTCTTCCTCATACTTTAAGTATTATTATTATTTTAGTAATGAAGATCTTGCTTTTCAATCAGAACAAATAAAAAAGCTATTTTCACTTTGAAGAAATAAGATAAATATTAAACAGGGGGAATCAGCACATGGTGATTTAATGAGGTGGATAAGGAATGTGGCTAAGAGGATGTAAGCCAAGAATTTGATCTGTGGTGTCTGGGAGGATTATGGCCTTGTGGAAAACCCAGAGAGGGAGCTGATTCTGGAGAGAAGAGGAGGTGCTGGGTTTTCCCATGTTGGTTGGGAGGTGACAGTGGCAGTGGGCATCAGGGCTGCCTCCCAGCAGACTGCTCAGAGCCACCTGCAGGCCAGGAGGGGAGGGAGCCCTTTTCTTCAAGGACCAAACTGTGGCATGGGTGAGAGCTCGGAGGACGGGAGAGCGCTGGCAGGAACAGAGGAGGAGACGGAGCCCTGGGACCCTCCGCGTTTACGAGATGGGAGAAGAAACGGGAATAGTGGTCAGGAAGGCTGAACGGGGACCAGGGCACAAAGGGCCTCAGAATTCCAGAGAAAGGTCAACCGTATCTAACGATGCAAAGGCACTGAGCCCACGGAAAAGGGATAGGATTTGACAAACGGGAGTTTGTTGGTGCCGTTGGAGAGAGCAGTTTCAGTGGCGGCGTGGGGCCAAACGTGGGAGTGAAGGAGAGTTCCTTGTGGGAGAAAGGAGAGCTGTAGCTTGTGGGAGGCAGAATTGAGGGAATCAGGGATGGCAATAACTGGCACCCGCACCACCCCACCACCCCCCACCAGGGCAGACATCACTAGGACACTGCCGAGCCCAGATGCAGCTGCAAAGTCTTTCTCCCAGCAGCTGGTCCAGGGAGCCCTTATCCACCTCCTGGCGTTGGCCGGTGAGATGAACCTATTCCCTGTGCCTGGGCTTGAACACATATTTGAAGCATGATGAGAAGGGACACATGGAAGGGAGGATTGAAAGTGCAGGAGAGAGGAGGCTCCGTGCAGTCAGGGCCTCCCAGTGCCGGAGGGAACAGGCCATGGCATCAATCCTGGAACACTTCCAGGCTGGAACCCAGGAGGAGGCACTGAGCGCTGCCTGTGAGTCTGAGATGACTGGGTGCCAGAAGGGGTTTATCTTTGGGTAAATTCTGTGAAAACGCCCCTGACGTGTGTGACTTACCAGTTGGTGCAGAGTCATTTGGGGGCTTACCGCGGCCCTGCATCTGTGTCCAGGGATCCTGCTGTCTGGAACACTGGGCATGGAGGGGGTCTGTCTGTGGATTCCAGCTGCATGGCCTGAGAGCAGAGCAAGCAGTTGAAGTTCAGCCATGGCTTGTTGGAGGACTCTAAGACGCTGGGTGTGATTCAGCTGCTTGCTTCCAGTGGCTTTTCGGTTGCCTCAGTGGAACAGGAGGTCCTGGATATAGAAGGCAAAGGGTATTCCGGACTTGGATTGACCAGAGCTGGTCTGGAGCAGCGGGGGAGCACGGGCGCATGGGCAGAGCTGGCCTACAGAAAACGACCAAGGTGGGGAGAGGGGTGGGCTCATGCCCAATCTAGGGGAAAGGTTTGAAGGAGCTCAGGCCAAGGAGTTAGACATTTGCTCTTAATGTGCTGAAGAAGCCCTGGAACCCCAGCTTCTTTTTATTTGTTTGTTGATTTATTTATTTATCTTTATTAGAGAAATTGTAGGTTTACAGAAAGATCATGCAGAAAATACACAGTTCCCATATTAACCACATTTTGCTTTAATGTGGTACCTTTGTTACAATTGATGAGAGAATATTATTATAATTGTATTATTAACTATAATCCATGGTCTACCTTAGGATTCACTGTTGGTGTTGTATAGTCCTATGGTGGTTATTTCTTTTTTAAATTTCTATTCTAGCAACATATATAATGCCTAAAATTTCTCCTTTTAACCACATTCAGATGTATACTTCAGTGGTGTTAATTACATTCATGAGGTTGTGTTACCATCACCACCATCCATTGCTAGAACTTTTCCATCACCCCAAACAAAACTAGTTCCTTGAGATTGATCCTTGAGAAAAGGGCTCTGTGAGCGGCACCCAGAGCTCAGCGCACATGCACATAGTAAAGGCTCTGAGCGTCCTGCAGCAAAGAAACTTGTTTAACCGAGCATTTCCCCAAGTTTATTTGCCCACAAAAGCTTTTTCAATTTAACACCAGTCAACTGCCTGCAGGACCAGCAGCTGGCCTGGGGCAGAGGGAGTGCCAGCGGCAGTGTTTGGATCAAGGTAGGGACATTGCAAAGAGGCAGAATTTGGCTCAGTTCAAGAACTTTGCAACAATTGTAGATCTTGTAATGGTGGAAGAGGCAGTAAAGGAATTCCAATCCCCCGAGGCTTCAAACAGAGTGTGGACTAGCCAGGGGTGCTGCAGAAGGGAGCCAGGTGCTAGGTGGGGGTCAGCCTGGATTTCGGGGGTGCCATGTGTCTTGAGGCTGCCCAGAGGTGGTACTGCTCCCTGGGAGCCTGTAGCCCAGCTCATAGCAACATGTACTTGGTGCTAGAACACTTGGGATGCTTGAAATGAACAGTCAGTGAAGGTAAGATGGGAACACAAATATCCTCATTAGGTCCCAAATACACATCCCAAACTTTACATAACAGGAGCAGCAGCTGGAGACGCCCACAGCCCTAATTGCTTTTCTGTACCAAGAGAACTTCCTCTTTCTGCATTCTGCATCTCCTATTCATTTAGGTACTTACTGGAGGGAGTCAGCTGTGGCAGACGGGCAGGCGGGCATATCTGTGGCATCACCTAGTGGGTGCTGTCGCCAGGATGGGATGCCTGGGGGTGCTGGAACCTCTCTGCCTTCTTCTTGGGAAGCGCAGCCCATGAGGAGGGTCATTTAACTTAGGTCCCCAAGGGCCCAGACGGAGCTGCGTGGACACCTCCCGTCCCAGGGACTTGAGAAGTACAATTCAGAGCAGCAAGAAGGATCCGGGGCACAGGCCTGGGGATGGCAGTGGATGGGAGGAGATGATGCAGGTCAGCACATCACTCAAGGCACTGTCTCTCAATCTCGGGCTGGACCTGGGACTCTCAGAGCTCTCAGCCCAGGGGAGGAAACGGCCATGGGCAGGAAAAGGGCTGTGATCCAGGGCAGCTTCAGGCTGGGGGGTACGGAGGGCAGGGAGATGGATTCTTTCTTTGGGAAAGGAAGTCTGGAAAGACTTCTTAGAATAAGAGACAGTTGGATTGGGCCTTGGGGATGAGTATGACTCCGAGAAGGAAGAGTTACTTGCAGTTGGGGCTTTCCCTTGGGCACAGTAGGCCAAGGTGACCGTGGACCTCCAGTCCCCAAGGTGACATCTAGTCTGCCCCCTTGCCTCCTGGTCTCTAGTAAACATCCAGGACTCATGAGGATCCTCGTGAGATTTCTTTAAGGTGATTGGGGCATGTGGCACTCAGCGGGGAGCCGGCCTGGATTCTTGTGATGGGGCCCTGGGCCCTTGGTGATGGGCCAGGGTGGGTGCCCTCGAGGTTGAGCCTTTCTGCGGAGGGGCTCTGGAGAGGGCCGTGGCCCTGGCACTCTGCCCACCAGGCCTCCTGTGGGTGGCAAGTGAAACTTTTCTTCCTGCTTCTCTCCCAGCAGCCAGCTCCATTCCCCCAGCCCCAAGTGGCAGCTCCTTGGGCCGGAAACAATGTGCTTTCTCCTCGCCTGGGAGTGGAAGTCAGCAGTTTGGCACCGTCTGGCTGGCAGCCTCCACCGGCTTCCTTTGGCACTTTATTGGCAAAGGCGGTGACATTTCTTTCAGTTGGGTGGGTGGAGCTGTTATGCAAACTCCCGCTCTCCTCATTCGCCAGATGAATATTCATGACTCAGGCAATCTGTACCAGCCAGACTTTCCTGAGGGCGGCAGCTTTTCTTCTCTTCCTCTCTCTCTTTTTCTTTCTCCTTCTCTCCTTCCCAGCTTTTTGGAAAGCTGAAGTGCGGCTATATTTAATTTATAAATACAGAGCTATTTAGCTTGCCTTTTGAGATGCAGGCATTGGGGAGGAGGCACTGGGGGGAGGGAACAATGGTTGCAGCATTTTGTCCCTGACCTGGTGCCTTGGGGCCCCCGATCCTGAGCCAAGGGTCTTTCTTTGAGCTTGGCATCTTGGTGACTTCACGCCTGAAGGTACAGCAGCTCTGCCAATTCCTTCCCACACTGGTCTTGGAGGTCTACTTGAATACTCTAATGCTCTTATGCTTTCCGGCTCAGTGCGCGGTCCAGGCCACCCCATGGCATCGTGGCTTCTCCCCCTGTCCTCTCCTGTTTGTCAAGATCTACCCAGACCCTGCTCCAAATCCTAGGTCAAAGCCCAGAATGTTGGAGGGCATTTGCTAGTTATTGGCTTTCCAGACAACCCCTCCCTTCTTGGGGTCCCAGTCCCTGGGGACATACCTGCTCCCCTTGTAGGAAGCAAAAGTCACTTGGCTCCCTTTCTCTTTTCCTAAAGAGGCACTCGAAACCCTGAAAGGGGGGTCAGAATTCCCAGAATTTGCCCAGAAATTTGGTCTTAGTGAGGGTGTGCTCATGTGAGGATCTCTTGCGTGTGTGTGTGTGTGTCTGTAAATATTTATGCACAGTTTCAGTGAGTCTGTATGCCTACATCTATGTTCAAGTGTTTTGAGTGTGTGTGTATGTGTAAGGGCGTGAATGTGTGTGTTGCAGAAAGTCTGGGAATCTTTGCATGTGCGAATGTGCCTCTCCCGTTAGTCTCGTGTGTGTGTGTCTCTCTGTGGGTCTGGAGGTGTTGTGTGTAAGGATGCTTATGGGGCGGGGGTGAGACGGGTGTGTGAGTGTGTATGTATGTGTGTGTAAGTGAGTTGTACATGGGCATAAAATGGTACAGGTGCCTCCAAGAGTCTGGGAGAGAGGAGAGAGAGAGAGTGTGTGTGTGTTAGGGCGTGTTTCCCCCTGACCCTCCGTCCCCTCCCAAATCTCCTCTCCAATGAGGTGGGGGGGCTGCTTCCCCTTTTGCAAGTGTTACAGATTCTATCCAAGGACGTGAACAGAAGGTTTCCCAGCACAGCACAGAGCGTCCTGAAATTACTTTATATTCCCCCCTCCTTGCTTCATCCAGTCAAAATAGCAGCATTGGGCTCACCAGTTCTCCCTGCCCGGTGCTCAGCCTCCGAGGAGGGAATGAGGTGGGCCGTCTTGCCTGACCCCCTCTGCGAGCACCTTGCAGTCCTGAGCCAAGGAGCTGTCTTCCAAATCTCCTCATTCCACGGCCCATGCTTCAGTGGCAAGAGCCAGCTGCCTCCCTGCCTGCCAGCAACTGCCAAGCTCTTCCAGAACCCACATCCAGGCCCGGCCTCATTTACAAATATGCAAATTTGCATCTTTTCTGCTATGCAAATGGAGACATGACAAATAGCTAATTAGGGTCAAAAGAAGCACTCTGCACCAATTAGTTGTCGGGCTGATCCCTTTCTGCAGGGAGGAGACTGGGCCCTCCTGCTCTAGAGGCGTGGTAGGGAGCCCCCCTGCCCCAGCTCTGGCTCCCCCACACCCACATGCTCCGGCCGGTCCTGCCCGCCTGCAGCCTTGGGTGTTCCAGGAGCTCGAAACATGAGCCAGTGCGTGGCCAGCTTGTGAGTCCAGGTCCCGCCTCTGACTCTTAGCTGCGAGAGTCTGGGCTCACTTGCCTGAGCCTCAGTCTCTTCCTCTGTAAAATGGAGCGACAGGGCTCCTGTCTTGCCCCTACCTCCCACCCAGTGTATTGTGAGCCAGGACAACTTGGATGGGAACAGCCTCTGAAAATGGCACTAAAGTTCCTCTGATAGGCACATTACTGTACTCTTCCAAAGTACTTTTTGCCCTTGATCTCATTTAATTGTCACTTCAATCCTCTGAAGTAGAGGGGCAGTGGGATGTAGTGACAAAATGGCAGTAGGTCTCATCCTGAGCACCAACTCTGGCCAATTGGCCACTGGAATGATGTGTTGAGAAGGATTCCAAGGCCAAGTCTGGATTTGCCAAAAGGAACCGTGATTGAACAGTGATGTCTGCTGTGGGCACCGACCATGAAAGATGTGGAATCTGGGGCAGGACCCTGGGTTCTAGTCCTGACTCTCATACTTAGTAGCTTAGTAGCTCTCTTCTACCTTGGGTACATTACTTATCCTTCCTGAGCTCAGTTTTCTTAGTAGAAATTGAAACCTATGTTTTCGGGTTATTGTAAAGATGAAACAAGGGAAAAATTTAAGACAAAATGTCTTTATCACCTGGGAGGTGTTGTGCCCGATTAATTGACATATGGTCCCATTTTAGAGGCGAGGAGCTTGAAGTCTGGAAAGAGTAGATGCCTTGGAGAAGAGGAAGCCAGCAGCCTTGCCAGGCAGGCCTGCACAGCTGCCGAGGCTGCTCTACTCGCTGCCACTATGGGATCCTGGCTCCCTCCCACCACCCCCGCGCTGATGCCCCAAGCGGGCTGCAACAAGCCCTGCTGGCCCAACTCCATTTCTGGGTGAGAAATTTGGCTGAGTTGGCATCTGGGAGAATGGGGCAATTGCCATCTTGGAGCCTGGGGCCTGGGCCAGGGCCAGTGGGCAAGCGAAGGGATGGTGGGCAGGCCTGAGCATCAGAGAGCCAGCCAAAGCTAGGCAGCTGGCAGGAATGGGGCAGGAGAGGACCTGGCTTCAGGACAGCTCACTCAGGGATGCTGAGAGCCTGGACCTGAGCTCAGAACAGGAGCCCAGCAGGGTGTATGTCTGCCTGGCTGCTGGGAATGTCTGAGCATGTTGGCTTGTGTCTCTGAACACGTCTTTGTGCATGTACATGTAACTGAGGATATGTCTGGGTACATGTGTTCTTATAAATGTGTGTGTATATGCATATCAGTACAAAAAAGGTATAGCCATGTAGTTGTGCACATCTATTTGTCAATGTGTGTCTGTGTGTCAGTGTTTACCTGTGTTTGTGTGCCTGCCCATCCGTGTGCAAGTGAACTTATTGCACGTATGCATCTGTCAATTCCTGTGTATATGTGTCTGTACATTTCTGCCTATATTGTACATATCTTTCAATATCTGTGCAGTGGGTCTATGCCTTCCTGTTGGAATGCATGCAATGACCACTGTGCCTCTATATCAGCATGTGCATTCTTCCCAGTACTCCTGTGACTCTTTCTGTATTGTACACATCTGTCAATCTGTCTGTGTCCATGTGTCATGAATGTCTCTGTAGCTGTGCCCATATGTTGGTGCACTTCTGGGTATGTACATCTATCTGTGAAGTTGTTGATATCTACTTCAGGATGCAGGTATGGCTATAGCAAGGTGAGCAAAGTAGAACCTCCTATATGGCTGAAGCGGCTCCCAGTCATCCCTTTGAGTTTTGCCCTGTGGCCAAGGCCTCCTGGACTCTCATGTTCCTTTGCTATGATTGAAGGGAAACTTTGACCTGGATTGACCTGGGCTTCCCAGTTTGGTGCCCCTGGCCACATAAGGGCTTGGTGCTCCCAGAGAAGGACTTGTCTGCCCTTTGGGACTCATTTATCCTTCCCTTCTCTCTTTCCTTATCTCTTCTCCTTCTCTTTTTCTAGTCTTCCTTTCCATTACCCTTTATTTCTCCCTTTCTTCCCTTCCTCCCTCCTTCTCTTCCTGCAACTTTCTTGAAAAGACCTGGCTGTGGACTGCTAAGGAGATGACTGATGAAGCCTTAGACATCCCCCTTCAGAGTACATCACCTTCAGAGCTGTGGACTCAGCTCCCACCCCCCAGGTGGACTCAGCTTCTGAGCCACATAGTCTCCTGGGACTTGATGAAGTTGCTGCATTCTCTGCTGCATTTCAGTAATCCGCTCCCAGTAGTAGCTCAGCATGAGAACCCCTGGCCTTTCTTCCTTCCCTTTTGAGAAGCCCCCTCCCAACTGTCCTGCAGCCCTGGTGAAAGGCCACCTGCTGGATGCCCTGCTGGCTTGGACTTTGGCGCATCTCTACCCAGCTCCACTGCTCGTCTCTGGATGGTCCCTCTGCCATCACTGGACCCTTCCTGGGGTTTGACTTGGGACTACTCTTCTTCTTGTCTATGGCCAGATTCCCATCTTCCCTTGGCCGCACCTTTCCACTCTGTCACCCAGGTCATTTCCAGGCAACCTCGTCTTGAATACGATTCCTCTTATCTGCCAGCAGCAAATATCTCTTCTTCTCTAACCTGCTGAGGGATCCTTTTGGGCAGGGACTGGGTCAGATCCATCCCTGACTCTCCCACAGTTCCCTAGCCCAGGGCCTGGGCCACAGCACGCTCGGTACATGAGTGCCGAAGGACAATTAAATGAAATAATGATGTCCTTCCAGTAATACACAAGTTTCCCCTGCTCAACTCTTATGATTATCAAATGCCTTCCCACCTCTCCCCTCTCCTTGCAGTCCTCTCACTTCACTTATGATTTTGGATGGAAAGAAAAATAAAAAAGATTGATGATTACAAGTTGGGAACTATATAAATAAAAAGTAAAATGTTTAACACCAATAGGGTATCATTTGAGCTTTAATACAAAGAGAAAGCATGTTAAGATGACAATTTATGGACAGTTCCAAATAGCATGATGGTGACTTTGTGAAGTGGAATGGGGAGAACCTGAGCTTCAGACTTGGATAAATCTGGGCTGAATCTCCCACTTACTGGCTGGGTGACTTTTCTAAACCTCAGTTTCTTTATCTGTGCAATGGAGATAAAGGATCGACCTCACAGGGTGACTGTGAGGAAATGGTTCACGGGACCAGGAGCTATGCCTGGCTTGTATCATTCTACCTTCAGCACATACCAGAACCCAGCTGCTACAACCATTGCAGCTGGCTGAGCACTGTCATCTCCCCCACCTCCCATTTTCTGTCTATTATCTACTCAACAGCCATGGGTATTCTGTGACATTGCTTCTCAAAACCTCCAATGGCTCCCACCTCATCTAGAGTAAAAGCCAAGGTCATCACAGGGACCTCACATTCCGGCCCATCACTGTCTTGGCTATTATCCCCCATCTCGCTTCCCTCCAATCACACTATCCTCCCAGCTGCTCTCCAAATGTGCCAGGCACAGACCTGCCTCAGGACTTTTGCATGCTCTGTGTCCTTTGCCTGGAATGCTCTTCCCCAGATATCCTTGTGGCTCACGCTATCAGGTCTTTACTCAGATGTCACCTTTTATGTGACAAACACCCTGCTCTTTCTGATTTATTTTTTTATTACCATCTAGTATATCATACATTTTTAATTTTCTATGTTGCTAATCTCTCCCAAAGAGAATGTAAGCTCTTTGAAGGCAGGGAGTTTTGTCTCTGTTCCCCCCATGTGGAACAGGGCCTGGTACATAATGGGCACTCAGTAAATTTTGTTGAATGAATGAATTGCTCATCATTTTGTGGGGGGGGACCAAAGCATGGGAATAGCTGTCTACCAACTTGAGCAATCAAAGGTTATTGTTCTTCTGTAATGCTGGAGAGGCTCATGACTGGATTCCTCTGGGGTGTAGCATTACTTCATTAGCAGGGCAGCAGGAGTCCTTGGGAGGGAATATGCCCCTTGGTCCTCCAGCTGATGTTGACCTAGCCCATGAGTCACCAGTGTGTCTCATGGGCCAGCCGGGGGTCACGGCTGCCTGCTCCCTGGCATTCTCTCTCTTTTATCTCCCTGCACCATGGCTACAAGTACATCCAAGGCCAAGGTGGCTCTTTTTTGAGGACTACACCCAGCCAGGCCTTCCTATGGGAGTAAGGGTACCAGGACATGGATAAACTCAGACTAAGCTAGGGGTAGTCCAGCCGGGTGCTGGGAGACTGTGGGAGGGTTAGCTACCAGAGGGGCAGGAGACAGGTACTCCAGGCTGTGGGGCAGCACGGTAAAGCCAGCATATAGGAAGGACTTGGGTTGCTGGGGAACGGCAGGCAGCAGGGTGTGTCTCTCTTACTTGGTAAGAACTCGTTGAAGCCAAGGTTGGGTCTTTGCCTGCCCCTCTAGTGCTTAGAACAGTGCCAGGCCTCTGCAGGTGCCATCGACCTCTGCTGGTAGCCTGTTCAGTTCAGGTCCAGCGATGTAGGAATCGGAGAGTCAAGTCCCCTCAGGGCATAGAAGAAATAGGATGGTGGGGGTCAGACCTTGGAGCAGATCTTGGAGAAGGAGGGAGGATGGTTTTACACACCCCTACTTCTAAAGTAGTTTTCTCACAGGTGGGGATGGGGACTCCAGATTGGGAGATACTTCCAGACCAGATGAGCCCCTCAAATCTGACACTTACATGGCTAAAAGCAGCTCTGTCTGTATTCTAGTAAAAAAAGTTTTAAACTTTTATTTTTAATGTCATGTACCTCTTTAGCAGTCTCATGAAGCCTATGGACTCTTCTCAAATCACGTTTTTAAATGCATAAAATAAGACGCACAAAAGAAACTGATTGAAATATAGTTCTAATCATGGACCTCAGGTTAAAACGGCCAGTTGTGCTCTTTGAAGACAAATACCTCACTCTGCAAATAGAGCACAAACCCTGGCTTCTCCTCTCCATCCTTGGGCGGAGGGGAGGTCAGGTGGGAGGGAAGTCTTTGTGCAGATTTTTGCAGAGCTCTTCTGGAGTGGAGAGGGCAGTCATATCCTGCGATGCCCAGGAGGCAGAGTTTGGAACCCTTGGGGAAGCTATGGGGAGGCCGAGGAACAGCCTGGGAGAAACAGTGAGCTCCCATCCTAGAGGTGGTGGGCTAGAGGCCTTTCTGTCAGGGATTCTGGGCTTGGGGTGAGGGAGGGGCTGATTTCTGCCAGGAGGGAGAGGATTTTGGTTGATTGGTTACTAGGCTCTTTTGGAGGTGGATGGAAGAGGTACTAGGGCTGTAGGATCTTTCTCCTTCACCAAGCTCTGGGCACCCCAAAGCAACCCTGGGAACGAGAGAATGGCCACTTTCTGATGGCTTCAGCTTGCCAGCCCTGTGCAAAGAATCTACACGAGTGCCACTTCAATTTTGCCTCAGAGGGAAAGAGGATGTAGCTCAAGTGGTTGAGTGCCTGCTTCCCATGTACAAGGTCCTGGGTTTGATCCCTGGATTGTCCTAAAAACAAAACAAGCAGGAGTGGATGTGGCTCAAGTGGTTGAGCACCTGCTTCCCACATAGGAGGTCCTGGATTCAGTCCCTTGTGCTGAATAAAAACAAAAACAAACAACAAGCAAACAAACAAAAAAACCAACTCAGGGGAGCCGATGTAGCTCAGTGGTTGAGTGCCTGCTTCCTATGTATGGGGTCCTGGGTTCAATCCCTGGTACTTCTTAAATATTTTTTTTTTTTTTTGCCTCAGAACCAGCAGCTGGTCTTGGTCTTTTGAAGACACTAGCTTTCAGGCTGGGGAAATCCTTTGCTATTCTGAGTTTGCCCCCAAAACCATTCCTGGGGAGGGGGGATTATAAAGCATACCACCCAGTTTCCCCTTCTCTCCTCAGCCATCTAGAGCTTCAGTTCTGAGCCTAGGATGGGAGCCTCCCTTCTTCCTCTGTGGAATCATTGCCCTCCCCTGCAGCTTCGAGACCCTCTGAACAGAGCCTCAGTCAGTCTTTGAATTGTCTGGTCCAAACCCCCTGTGGTGGGGGTGGGGTAACCGAGGCCCAGAGAGGGCGAGGGTTTTGCCCAAGTCGTGCAGCCTCTGGGTGGCAGAGCTGGTTCTGGAACCTGACACCTGACTTCCTGCCGCTGCTGAGAGAGCCGTTAGGAAGGCAGCCTTTGGGTCCCCTTTGACAAACACATCATGTTTCCCACCTAAACCACCTCTGTAGGCAGGGAGCTGGGGACTGGTCTATTAGCTTTCTCCTGCTGTCCCCCGAGGGTGCATTTGTCTGTTTTACATTTTTTCCAGGCTGTAGTAAGACAACTCCTGGTCCTGGGGGGAGCGCTGCAAAGAGAAAATGTCAGGGCGACACGCCGCCAAGATAACATTAGCGAAATATCAAGTCCTTTATGATGTCAGGAGGGATTCCTTCCCGCTGCCGAAGCTGCCTAATGACATCATAAAATAGGCTTGCAGCAGCCGCAGTCCCCCTGAGTCATCAATCAGGCCTGGGCTGGCCTGTCTGAGGAGGGCGCCAGCAAGCGGGTTGGGAGGTGCACAGGAATTTAGGCTCAAAGGAGGCCCCGACACAGCTGTACATGGTGAGCTGAGGGGCTGGAGACACCCATGACTCTCAGAAAGGGTCAACCCCCTGGGGTCTGTGCCCCTCCATGGCCTGGACACCAAGGGGCAGGCTTGTCTCCTGGGGCCCCTTGGTGATGCTGAGGCTGCCTGGATCAGGCACTTACGCCTCCTGGCAGGGACTGCACCCTAGTGGTGAATAAGAGGTGGGGGCCTAAACACAGCTTCCCTGTTTGCTGAGGGGCTGACCTGTCTCTCCAGGGACCCTGAGACTGTCTGGGACCATAGACTCCATCTTCTGGTCCAACGGGATCAAGAATCACACCACTGGAGGGAGACGGAGGACTTTTGACCCCCGGCCAGTGTGTGCTCCTGCAGGCTCTGTGCATTTGCTTACATGTGTCCTTCTCTCTAGACAGCCCTGGGGGTGTCCACAGTGTGCGTACAGCGGCTTTGCCCACGTCTGCCTTTGCCCCTGTGCACACGCGCCTGCATGCCTCAAGGCCTCTTGCCTGTGCTTGTGTGTGTGTGTGCGTCTCTGTAAGTCTTTATACCTCTCTGCAGGTCCGTGTGCTTGGGCTGAGGCATGTCAAAGTGTCTGCAGATGGGCAAGGGACTGAAGAGAGAAGGGGGATCCCAAAGGGGTGTGGGGGTCATAGGGTGTATGTTTGTCAAGCTCTCCCCATCACTCTGTGGAGAGTTTTGGGTGTGTATTAGAATCATTGGGGAGATTTTTATAGATATCCATGCTCCAGTCTCTCCTCAGAAATTCTGGAGGCTGGGGTCAGCCATTGGTTTTTTAAAATACCCCTACCCCACCCTGCCCCGGGTGGTTCTAAAGGGCAGGCAGGCTTGAGAGCCAGGGATGTACTGAGCCTTGCTTTTCAAAGAGTGGTCTGTGGGCCAGCAGCCTGGGGACCCGGGAGCTTCTCAGACAAGCGGACTATCAGACCCCATCCCAGACCTCCCGCACCATAATCTGCATTTCAGCAGATTCCCCAGGTGATTTGTTTCTCTGTTAAGGTTTGAGAAGAGAAGAGCAGTGCTTTTCAACCTGGAACATGCAACAGAATCACCCTGGACGTCTGTGTTTTAAGAAATCCATCAGGGTAATTCTGTTGCTGAATTTCTGATTCAGTAGATCTGGGGTGGGTCCCAAGAATTTGCTTTTCCAGTGCTCTCCCACTGGTCCGAGGACCACACTTTGAGAACCAATGGCATAGCTGTAGGTAAAGAGGCTGACAGGGAGGGAAGGGAATGCAGGGGTATTTGTCTGGGTCGGGGTGTGACGGTGGGATGGAAGGGGAGAGGATGTCTCAGCCACCCCCACCTGCCATCATCTTGGTCCTTGATTTCCCTGACTCAGGGGCCAGGCCAGGAATGGGTAGTAAAGACAAAGGAAACATAAGCAAGTTTCTTCTTCTTCTTCTTTTTTTTTTTTAGGCAAGGGAGTAGAGAGTTTATTAAGAAACTAGAAAAGTAAAACAGTACAGAATCTGAGACATTGATTGTGGGCATGCTATAGGGTGAGTCGCATGCATGGGGCCCAGGTTAGATCTTTTTATTTTTCATTTTATCCCCCTCCTCCCCGAGATGGCTCCCTTCCCTGTCTGCTCATCTTCTTTAGGAGGCACAAGGAATCCAACCCGGGACTTCACATGTGGGAGGCAAGTGCCCAACTGGTCGAGCCACTTCCACTCCCTGCTGGTTGCGTCGTCTGCTGGTTACGGCATCAAGCAAGTTTCTTGAGAACTACTGGCATCTGTTTGCCTTCCTAACCCCTAGGAACCCACCTCCCTATTCTGTTAAGAAAAAAGATCCAGGGTTGGAAAAGAACAAGGCTTTCCAGGAGGTTGAGCTCATTAGAATACCCCCATGCCTCAGACAGAGGGCGTTCTGGAGGCCAGCTGTCCAGCACACAGTAGGTGCTTCATAATTAGGGTAACCACAGTCTTAGTTTATGATTACTATCCTGTCATTCTCAAAAGTTTGGATGATAAATTGTATGGTTCCCCTACTGATAATAATGCTAACAGGGATTATTAAAGTTAGGTTGAGGAGGAAAGGAGGAAGCCCAGAGGCTGGGCGGGGGAGGTGATGGAGTGTGTTCCCAAGGGAACCAGCCCTCGGGGCTCCCTCCGCCTTGCCTGGCATCCTAGGTGAGGAGTGCGAGGCTCTGGCAGGGTTCAGCCTAGGGAAGCCTCGCTGAGGCACAGGGCTTGGCCTGGTGGGGCTGGTGCACTGGGGAGCAGCCCTCTCTGCCAGTCTGTCCTTTTGGTAGGGAGGTGGGTGGTGGGGTGGGGTTGGCGCTGGGGGTAGCGGTGGGGGCACAGACTGGCAGGCCGAGGCCCAGCCACAGCCCCCGTCTTGCCTCAGCAGCCCCCGTCTTCTTTCCTCCCTGATCTGCACTATCAGCATCTCTTCTGCCGGAGGGCCGGGCCGGGGGAGGAGATAGTGATCAACCGGAATACCAGAGGTGTGAGGCAGCCCTGACCTCACCCAGGGTGTGCCTGCTCTCAAGCCAGCCAGGCCACCCTCCCCGCCCCGCTCCCAGGCACCCCCAGGCTGGGGTAGACAACAACCTGCAGCCCTGGCAGAGGGGCAGGGGTGTCCCTACGCATTGGGCTGGATCCCCGCCAGGGCTCAGGATGGGAACTGGGCAGCTCTTCTGGAAGCAGCCCCCAGGCTGCCTGGGAATGAATGGAGGGGGACTCTAAGGGCTTCCTGGAGGCTGAGGCATTTGGGGGAGCAGTAGGAAAGTAGGGCTGGGGCTGGGGAGAGCAATTGGGACCTGGTATTGAGAACTGAAATTGACCCAGAAAGAAGGGAATTTGGTTCTCCCAAGTGACCACAGGTACTTGGCGTTCTGATTCAGCTTGGGACAGGTGAAAGGCAGGAGGAACTGAGAGCAGCAGCACCACAGCAGGACACCTTCTGTGAGGACCAGGCCGCATGCTGGCCAGAGTGAATTTGAAGATCAAAGTCCGAAAAGCCTGGAAGGGACCGAGGGAAGTTTTCCTTGAGCCAAACATATTAAAAACACCTTGGTAACTTCAATTTTGAATGAACCCAGAAATCCACATTGTGGTAAAATAGGCTGTGCAATGACAATATGGGCTGGGTATTGGGGGATGTGGTGGACCCCAGGAGCTGTGGGGGTTCTTGGGCAAAGTCATTAGAAGAAAATACCCAACCCCTGCCCCTCACCAACTTTCTGATGAGCAGCTACAGCAGAAAGTGAGCCAAGCAGCAGCAGTGGAAGCCCTAGGACTCCTCCCACTGTCCCAACACTGACCTGTCACCCAGCTGTTCCCACTCATGCCTCCAAGCAAACTCAGTTCCTTCCTACACAATCCTCCCCACACCCATCTACAGCCATACCTACCCCTACCCTAACCCTATCCTAACCCTAACCCTAATCCTAAACCCTAACCCTACCCTAACCCTAACCCTTAACCCTAATCATAACCCTAACCCCTAACACTAACCCTAACCCTTAACCCCAACCCTAAACCTTAGCCCCTAACCCTAACCCTAAACTCTAACTTTAACCCTAACCCTAACCCCTAACCCTAACTTCACCCACCATTCTCATAACTACATCTACTGGGAGGCAAGCCTACCTAACTCAGGAGCTTCATACCAAGAATACAATTAATGCATATTTGTGTACTGAATGAATGGCTCCATCTATGAGCTGCTAGTCTCTTCTGGCCATGCTCTTGATCTGTGGGCTTAGAGTCCCACACCCAGCAGGGGACAGGGACAGGCAGCATTTGTCCCAGGGCTAAAGGCCATAGTCCTGCTCCCCAGAGCACCTCCTAGTGGCCACCTTTCCTGGCCCTGTAGATCCGAGCTCTACGGCCCAGAGCCCCCTTTTTTATCCATGTGCTCAGGGCACCCCTGGCTGCATCTCAGTGGGTATTGTTTTCTGAGTCTTTTACTCAGTTCAGCAAATGCTGGGCCCTCTGCTGGGCGCTGGGGCATCCAGACCTTCAAGGAACTCCCAGTGATTCTGGGGCTTAGCAAGACCCCGAGGCCAGCTTCTACTCTGTCCTGGTGTTATGCCCTTTCTGGACCCTTCCCCTCCTGTTCCCACTCCCACCCCCACGTGTCTTTCTCTGCCATGTGACAGCCACCCTCCTCCTCCTTGTCACTTTCTTCCTCCCCCTCATTTTCTTTCTTTGCACTGGCTCTGGAGAGATGACAATGGCTGGTCATAGCCTCTTGGTTCTGGGACAGTGTCAGGAGAGTGGAGAGTATCAGACCCCTCCCCTGCACCTAGGAAAGGTGTCTCCTCACACTGCCTCAGTTTCCTACTTTGGCATTGGGAGAAGCAGAGCAAGGCTGGACCCAGGTGGATGGGGGGTATCCCTGCTGGCTTCTGGGCAAGGGTCTTGGCTTCTTTAAGGCCAGAGGCTTGGTGGGAAGGACACACATGAAAGAGAGAGAAAGAGAGAGAGGGAGAAGGAGGGAGAGGGGAGAGAGAGAGAGGGAAGGAGGGAGAGGGGAGAGAGGAGAGAGAGGAAGAGGATAGATGCCAAGCCGGGAGAGACAGGGAGATAGAAACAAGAGTGGTCACGAGACTGACTGAAAAAAAAATAGGGACGAACAGACCACAAAGAGATTCTGACCCTATCACTATGCACTTGTGAAAAAATTCTTTTTCCCTCAGGACAGAATTGGGTCTCTCTTCAGCGGCAGGCTGAGGTAGCACCCACGCTACTCAGCCCTGGAGCAGGCGTCAGAAAGGCCTGGGGGTTGCACCTGGGCTCTCTGGCTGGCCTCGGCTCCAGCTCTGCCTGAAGCAGGAGACCTTGGACAACTGTTCCTTGAGGCTGCTCCAGCCCTGGAACTCTCCCGTCTCCCCTCCGCAGCCCTTCACTTGCTGTAGGCTCGACTCCCCTCAGCCCAAGCTTCAGGAAGCTTTATCAAAGAGGGGAAATCAGCTTTGCAGGAAATTTTGCAAATTCTCAGCAGCCTCTGGCCCCACCTTGCGTGGGCGGTCTGCAGGCTTTTCTGTGATGCTGGGGCGCAGGTCTCCCTTCTTTACCCTCTCCCTTCCCCACACCCCATGCCAGCTGGGAACCTATGAACCCCCTTTGTCTTGTCCTGGTGAGGCTGCCCGAGGCAGGGGTGGGAGTGGGGGCTGGAGCCTGATGTCTCTCCCTTCTCAGCAGGCAGCCAAGAAGTTCCTGGGCAGGTTCTGATGGGGCCTGAGCTCACTCTGCAGGCCTCCCTGGCCCCTCCCCTTTACCCTTGGCCTGGGGGACCCTCCCCAGCCCTGGCCAAAGCCAGTAAGCTCCTGGACTCAACAAGGGCTCATGGCAGGAGCAGCCCCTTTTTGTCCCTGCAGCGCACCTGCCCCAGGACAGAGGGGCCTTGGTGGCCTCCAGCCTGGTTATCTGATTTGGGGGCTGATGGGGTTTCTAATGGAAAACAATATGGTAATTTCAGAATGTTCCTGATTAGATGAAAATGATATTGCATCAAAGTTACTTCCTTAATTTATGCAGAAAATAACAAGGGAGAATTCTCTACTAAGATCCTTAATTAAACCAGAGCTTCCACCACGCAGGCAAAGCAGACACTGAGCTCCAGGTGTGGGGGACAAAGGCCGCCCGGGGCCTGAGTCTCCCAGGGGCTGGCCTCGGGCTGCTGGGCTGGGCCAGGTCTTTACCCACACAGGCTGCCCGCCCTGCCTGGAGGGAGAGTTGGCAGCAAGAGAGCCCGGGGTGAAGCCCCTTTCCATCCCTTCTGCTGCAGGAGCCAGCGGGGCAGCCATCTCAGACTAACTCCAGCCCCTTCCCGTCTTCTCCAACTTTGTCCTCTTGGGTCCTCAAGCAGCAGGGCTGGAGTTGCTAGGAGCCCAGGGCATCTTCAAGACCCAGAACGGCCTGAGCCGGGAGGGATGAAGGTTCAAGGGCTGAAAGGGGCCTGTCTAGAAGCTTCTGTGGATCCACCTACCACTCCAGTGTGGAGATCCAGACTGACTTCAGCACTTTCCAGAGCAGACCATGACAGACTTCCCGGGGCAATAAAAATTCCTGTATCGAGTGGGAACTTCTGCCCCTTGAGCAAGATGAGCGGAGCTGGCTGGAATGCTGGAGCAGGAGCTAGAATGCTGAGGCAGAATCATTTTAGAAGGAATGCCTCACCCTCCCAGGGACCGCCCGCTGGCCGCTCTGCACCAGCCTCACCCCCCACCTGCCGAGCAGGGCAGCTGTGGCCACGTGCTCCTGGGGACATGGCTGCCTCATCCTGTGGGACAGAGGGAGGAGCCCGGGCGGGGCTCTTGGGTGGCTCCGAGGGTTGGCATTCTAATGTGGCAAAGGGGAAGAGAGACCAGACACTGCAGTTGAGGAGGAACACAAAGTGCAAAAGGGCTCTGAGGGTGGGGAGGCGGGCGTGTGAGCACGTGGGTGCTTGTGTAAGCGTGCATGCCTGAGTGTGCACGAGTGTGTGTGCCCGTGTGCGTCTGAGTATATGGATCTGGACACACATTTGTAAGGATGCATGTGCATGAAAGAGAGAGAGAGGGAATTGTTAGAGTCATCAGAGAGGGCTTCTAGAAGGAAGAAAGGAATGGGGCTTGAATGGGCCATGTAAGGTGATAATAAGAATAAACTGAATAGTAACAATAATAATAACAGCTATCAATTATGTGACACTATATGCCAAGCCTATTCTACACCCTTTATTAACTATTTTGATCCTCACAACCAACTTAAGAGGTAGGTTCATGCATACCTTGGAGATATTGTGGTTTGGTTCCAGACCACTGCAATAAAGTGATTATCTCAATAAAGTGAGTCCCATGGATTTTTTTGGTTTCCCAGTGCATATAAAAGTCATGTTCACTAGTGTGTACAGTATAAAGTGAAACTGTATTATGTCTAAAAAAACTGTGTACATACCTTAATTAAAATGAGACACAGAGACATGAAGTGAGCCCACACTGGTGGAAAAATGATGCCAATAGACTTGTTCAACTCAAGGTTGCCCCAAGACTTTACTTTGTAAAAAAAAATGCAGTACCTGTGAAGTGTAATAAAGTGAAATGCAATAAAACCAGGTATGCCAGTTCTATTATTGCCCCAATTCACAGACACGGAAACTGGAGCACAGAGTTTTGATAACATGTCCAGGCCCAAATCTAAATCTCTGGAATGTGCTGCCTTGGCCTGGGAGGGCATGGCCCTGGTCTCTGGCACAGGCACGGGGCCTCCGGTTCACTACTTTGATGCTCTCTGTCTTCTGCTCTTTGGTCCCAGCAGGCATGTTTTGGGGGGATGTGAAGTTGATTGCACAAAGCCGGAGCACCAGGCAGGTGATCGTCCTGAGCCAAGGCAGGCAGGAATGGAAAGGAGCTTGGCTTTGGGAGGGACCAGTCATACTGGGTGGTTGGTGAATGGGCTACATGGGGGTAAGTTGAGAGGTGGGGAGGGTCTCGCAGGCCAGGCTAATTTGTGCATCCACATCCTGGAGCATAGGAAGCAGGGGCCCTGGATGGGAGCTTTACTCAGGGGAGTGGCTGGATGTGCCTAGGAGGCTCACTCTACCCCATGCTGTAGACTGGAAGCAGGGAGGCGGTGAGCAGAGCGACCCAACAACCCAGGCTAAAGAGTGTGAGGCTGGAGTAGGGGGGAGGGCAGTGGAGATGAGGGGTGCTACTTAAGACATAGAAGCCTCCGTGTTTGGTGATTGACTAGATTTGGGGGGTGGGGAGGGGCAAGGAGTCATTGAGAATGGCCTCTAGGTTTTTGGCCTGGACACCTGGGTAGGTGGGGAACTTGGGAGAGGAGCAGCTCCTGCCACACACATGGGCCCCTAAGGAGGGCAGGGGAGCCTGGGGCCTGGTGGCTGGGACATGGCTGCCCAGCAGGACCCATGAGAAGTGGCCAGGGCATCTTCCCCTGGGCATGGCCTGGCCCTGGAGGGATTTGGATTTGCCCTGGATTCTGTCCTGGTGGGCATCAGGGACTGGGAGTGCAGGGGATGAAGAGGCATGGATACCTGGACAAACCAGGAAATGGGGGTGGCAAGTGATTTCTCTTTGATTGTTTTTCATAATTTCTAAAAGACTCAAACAGGGGGTTGTATGACAGAGCTGGACATCATTCATTCTTAAATTTCAAATGCTAGAAACACTTTGTAGACGGAAGTTAGAACTCACATTCTGCAGATTCAAATTCCAACATTACCATTCTCCTAGCTGTGTGTTCTTGGGCAAATCCTCCACTTCTCTGAGTTTTAGTTTCCTCATTTGACAATTAGGGATCATTACATGCCTCATAGGCTTCTTGTGAAGATTAAACTGGATAAACCAACACGTGGCAACTCAGGTTAGGAGTGCTTGGATGAAGGCAGGATAACAAAGTCCAGGGGCTGCTACGGGTCTCTTTCTTGCCCAAGTCTCATAAGAACACCTTCTCCACAGGTAGGGGACACAGCCATTCTTTTGGACTTTGGGGCCGGAGGGAGTCTGCCAGACAAGAAGAGGGAGGCCTTTCTGGCCATGCAGGGGCACTGATGAGCCTTTCCAGTGGGTGCCCCTTCCTTGCACCTTCTCGCCCTGACCTGGCAACCTGGGTCTCTTGGCTCCATTCCGCTTTTCCTCGGACCCCTGTCAGGCCCCTTCCCGTGGCCAATCCCCGGACCCCGCCTCTCCCCTGCAGCCCTGGACAAGACCACCAACCAGGGCATGCGCTGATACTCAGATGCTCCATCACCCCTGACCAGAGGCAGGCTTCCCCGGAGGGTATCTGGCCCTGCCGTTTCTCAGGCCTTCCCCTCCTGGCTCAGGGCAGCCTCTCAGCTCTGAGTTGCCCCTGTGGCCTAAGGCCCCCTACTGAAGCCAGGGCAGAGTGGTCCCCAAGCGCTCTCAGGTGTCCCAGAGGGGGATTCTGGGGTCAGGAGGGCCCAGTGTTGCTACAGATCCTGGTGAGAGCTGAGCTGGACCAGAAAGGCAGCTGGGGAAGGTGGCTGCTCCCTTCTCCTATCCCAGCTCCTGTTCTCCATCTCCTCAGCACCTCCTGAGCAGAGGGGCCTGACCCCTGGGCTGAGCTGGGCTCTTACCCCAACACCAACTCAGAGAGTTTGCTGGCAACCGCGCAGATGACTTTGGTGTAGTTTCTGTGGTTTAATAAGCTACAAAACGACATTATTTTAAGCCAATCTGGATATAGCACAAAAACTCTCACCCCGTCTGTTCTGTGAAACTCAGATACCCTGACGGGAACACAGCTCACAACCAACTAATACAATATTCTACTGGGCTTGCTGTCAGCGGACCCCACGCGGGAGCCCGGCTCCCGGAGGACTGCCCAGCCGCGCGCTGCGGGCCGAGGAGGGAGGCGGGTGGCCCTGGGACCTGCTGGAGGAGGTGGGGGTGGGGTGGGGTGAGCCTCTCTGGGGGGGCTGCCTTTCCTGTCCCCAAGGACCTGAGGTTGTCAGTGGTCCCTCTTGGCTCCCTCACCCCTTTCCGCAGGGATGAGGAGAGGAGAGGAGAGGAGAGGAGAGGAGAGGAGAGGAGAGGAGA